>KZ308469.1:341268-380589 GCA_000376725.2 Ladona fulva | reverse complement strand
AATATATACTTATATATTAGACTATGAAGCTGCAAAAGGATAAATAGAAAATACTCTAAATTAAAAGCTAATGATAAATCATGCACCATTGAAGAGATTGATCAAACCCACAAGAAATCAACAAATGGAGCCAAAGCACAGGAAAAAATGGATGCCAAAAGGTCAAAACAATGCAAAAGTGGAATGAGCAAAAGATGTAATGAGACAAGCTTGCTAATTAGAACTGCCATGCTATGGTAGAGCTAGATAATATCTATGTACATTAATAAAACACAGACTCCATAAAAAATTTAACAGATGCTATATTTATCAAGAGAAAACTTCCAAAAATGATGATACAAATGTCTTCAATATAAAAGGCTGAAACAAGAAGCATTAATGGTTAAATTCATCATGGAAAACAATAATACTATTGTGAAGCTTACATTTACAGTAAAATGAATAAAAAATAAGCAAAGGAAAAGGATATCAAATATGTAACTAGTATATGTAAAAAATTGTTAGGATGGTATTGTGAAGGTATACACCTACAATGGTACTAATAATGTAACTGAGCTAGTACTGAAGAATTGCAATAAACCATCATTATAGGCAATAAGAGACGTTAAATTTTCAATAGGTACAATACAAAAAAGGAGAACTGCCTGAAAGAAAACACAATCACTCATTCTAGGGAAATCTGTATAAATTTAAAACCTACAACTATTGATAAATTCACTAATGTACGCATCAAATGAAAACTGAAATTTTTAAGTTTGTACCACTTCTCTTAATAGCTATCAATGAAGTCATGAAACACTATCGTAAGTAGCGGCATTAGATCACTTGTGAGAAATCGAGGTATCCACATTTAAGCAAGAGAAGGAGAAATGAACGGCATAGTCAAACATAGCATGAAATCACCAATGTAATTACTGTTTAAGAAACGGGAGGTCTGACACACAATCAGCTGTGATGACAAGGTCCAACCAAACACTTCAGAATAAGCTTAACACAAAAGCACTAGCACATTATTATCCCAAAGTAAGTTGAGTGGGATCGTTGGAGATTACAATAAATGTCAAATATTCAGTCCAGGAACTAATGGCAAGTACACAGTAAAGTTGAGCTGCTTGGTCAAAGAGACAAAAATGATGAGACTCAGTAGGCACTCTCATCCAAAAAGGGGTGAGTCAATACCTGACTCCAAAAGCAGGAGAGGGGAAATAGTTGGAGGGGGGGACAGGGGCAAATCACCAGATGTGGTAGCAGAAGGGAAAGTACAGCTTGGTGTTCCAATCGAATGCACTCCTGCCAATTTGATCACTCCAGGCAGAAGGGTATCCATCTGCAGACCACTATATAAGTAACGACTCAACCTTCTAGCGGCACGGCTAGCGGCACGGCTAGTGGGATGGCTAGTATCAACTTAGAAAAGCCAACTTTGAAAACCAAGCTTTGAAACCAAGTTTTGACAGAGCAGAAGAAAGGTTTCCCACCCTGCTTCTCTCTCTCTCCCTCTCAGCGCAGCTGGGCGGGAAATTATGAAAGTGCTGCATCGGGCTAAGATACGGCACAAGTTGATATTGCAAAATTATAGATATCTCAAAAAGAGCAGCACACTAAAAATATTAACCTATGTTAAGAATTAGTACCCAAAAGAGCAAAATGAGTCAAAAAGCATCAACACATTAATGTCACAATAAAAACACAATAATGTCAGACACCAGATGAGAAGCAATAAAATAGTAAATAGCACTAAGATTATCTTTAACAGCTGTATACTCTAGATAAAGTGTGTTACATAGGTGCCTGAAATATATATATAGATGAAGGAGTAAGAAAGACCTTAATAATTCCAAGAAACCAATGGACCATTCAACAAGATTGAAGGTACTGAACCAAAAGACAACTGATGACAGCAAAACTAGACCAACCTACAGATTTTCCAGCAGAGCCTGCCTAACAAAATCGCTAACTCAATATCAATGATCTGCTGTGACAATAGACCAAATACCTATTGGAACTGAAATATCTGCAAAGAAGAAAAGCAAGCAAATGTTGCAATACATGTGAATCACAAGGGTGATAGTAAAAGGTGGAGTTAATTACACTATATAAATTAAAACATATTGATGTCCACCCTCAGTGAATAATGTTCCACTTCATATTCTTAATAAATACATTCATCAAATTTATAAAACTTGACCAGATCTAGTCATAAACTTTGCATGAAAAAATGTAGACAGGCTGAAAAAACCAGATCATAGGATTTTAAATTAATCATCATCAGTAAAGAAGAGAAACCATCAACTAATTATGATACCAATTCAATATAATGCTATTGTAAGAAATGAGTAAGCATATTACAAACACTAAAGTTTGTGAGGCTGTAATGAAGATAGACGAAAAGAACATAAGGTGTTGAACTCTGGAAAAAGCACAATAAATACATATGAATTTCCATCAGAAGAGACATAATACTTTAGTACAAAATCATGTCATTTTAGTATAAAAAAATGCCATATAATTAATAAAAATAAGTACCCAAGTCTTTTAAAATTATACAAAAAAATTAAACCAAGTTTGTAAACTAGCTGGGAAGGAATGATAAGCACTATCCAAGATATTTTTTATGACCTTAATAATTTAATTCTTATCTTTAAATCGAGATTTTTGCTGTCCATTTTTACCCAATGTGGTTTTCTCCACAAATAAGGCTTGGAGGCTTTATTACCGAAGGACAACAACATAAAAATCTTTATCTCTAACTGGAATCCACTGTAATTCCAATGATTCATAACAAGCAATGTTATACCCCTATAATTCTATTTATTCATAACCAATGTCATTATAATTAAGAAACAATTTCTCTAAATGCCTAATTTCAAAAGAGAAGAATAAAAATTTATTATTGATTATACCAAAAACAAAAAATGACAAGATCTTCCTTGTGAACTTCTCTCTAAAACACTAAACAGTATTTGATCGTCAGCAATCTCTGCTAGATCAACATCAATTTACATTTTTAAAAAATATGTAACATTATTAATACATAAAATTAAGAAAAAAGTAGGTACTATTTGGCATCTATTAATATTCAGTAGAATTGAAGGTTTCTGTAAGTAATTTCATTACTGCAGTATTAAAAAATCTCAACAACAAAAATTAATACTAAAGAGTGAAAATCATGACAATGTAACATTGGACAAAAGAGCAAAGTTTTGAATAGGATTAGATTCAATATGTATCAGAAACCACAGAAGTCACCAAGTCTTAGGACAATAATTTATTACAAAAAACCTTGTATAATATATAGGTACATACAATCTTTGGCAACTTTTTAGCCTAATTTGTGCAATAGTAAAATTTTCTAAGGTCTAGACATCAAGAATACTCATCAAGAATAAAACAATTCTCTGGCTCTGGTGTGTGGATATGATGGCTGGAAAGGCAAGGGAAGGATTTAACATGTCAATAATCACTTAAATACCTGGAGAAGATTGTGAAATGCTTTGGTGCATAGCTGTCCACAGTTTGGATGATTGTTTCATAAAGTCCCAGAAGTCACTGCTGCTTACCTTCAATGTACCTTCTTTTTCTGGATTCTCCTGGTGGTATTCCAGAGCCACGCCCTTTCTGACAGTTTCAGGTTTCTACCTTCAGTATGTGCATGAGTGCAGTTGCAACCACTGCAACCTTCTGGAAACGATTGGACAGAAAACAAAGAAAAGGCAAAATGATAAATGAAATAAGGTAAATAGTCTTTCAAGTGCTGCAGGAGATGTCTTTTCTTCCCGAGTGAGTCTTTCTTGTGAGTTAATCGACTGTGGCACCTTGCAGTACGGTGCAGAAGTTTGTTGAGTCTTCTTGCTGGGTTGCTATGACCATAGAAGCTGGTATCCACCAACCAATTTACATAATCAATACAGCCATATATAGACCTTTACAACAGAGGGCATAGTTTCTATGCATCCAATGACAGAATTCTTGAAGGTCTTTACATGATGGCTGTTTGGGGAATCACACTTTGCAAACAAAATAAGTAGACAGTTATAGAGATATATCAAGATACAGATAGGGAAATTACAGAATCCTAACACTGCTACCCATCCTAAGTGGATGCAAAATGTTGCCCAGTTGAGCAACACTAATGCTGATGGAATTTTAATCCCCAACTCTTCATGCTGGAGGAAATGCCAAACTTTTTCATGTGGTGAAACCAAAAAGCTATTATAACCAGCATCCTGAAACCTTGACTAGCTCAACATAACTCTACTAAATCTGAATTAACCCTCCAGTTACATTAACCTAAGGATGAGGATGTTGGGAGGAATCTCTGGAACCATCAATGCCATGTATTCAGGGCTGATGCTCCATTACATCAGCTGTTATCCTGTAGAAGCAAATTCCAGGGAGACAGTTCTCTTGACCTTCAATGTAGTTACTGTATTTTTCTGCATTTTCTGCCCTGTGGTAGCAGCACCCCCAAATCACAAAAGGAAGGCACTCAGGTGCTCTGCAACACAGCAAACATCCAGTGGTTGTCCATAATTTTATAATAAAACACGAGCATAACCATGCTGTAAAAATAGAATATTTTTCCTAAGAATATATTTCTGTTGAATACATTTCTTTAGATGTACACCATTTATGCTAATAGAATTTCTTACATCTATTACCTTTCTTCATAGGTAGCATTCTTTAACAGGAACGACATGAAGGACAAATTCCACCAAGGAACTACTGCAGCACAAACCTTCACATGACTGAAATGTATTTCTTCTTTTTCAGATTATCTTTGAACGAGTATGAGTTTGTCAGTTGACTCAGATTGGATTCCCCATNACATACACACACACCAACACCTTTCACTCATTAAGATTTATAATAAATTAATACCAACACCAAAGTGAGAAATATCATACAAAGTATAAAACATAAAAATGGAAATCTATCCCTTACATAATTACTTAGACAGTATACACTGATATCCCTGCTTTAATTTTTCATTAAATGGATATATTTCTTTGATAAAGAACATTTTCCCTTCAGAAATATCAAAATGATGATAGTGATGTTAACAATTCAATCTAAATGCCAATTGCTATAAGGAATTAAAAAATACTGCCTCACTCAATTGCTATAGTTGCATCTAAAGCTGAAGATTTGTTATTTATTACTTGAATTTGACCATATCTCTTCGCTTAACTGCCAAAAATCCCCAAAACAGCACAAAATTTTTTTGCATTCAGAAACGATTTTCGAAGAATACACCTTAGGACCAATATTATATTGAAAGTACATATTTCCCCTGTAAGTTATTCAAGTTTATTGTAACTATTGCAGTACGGCTTGATTGACTTGCGAAATTATCATTCCTAAGTTCTCGAAGGCCTTCCCTAAAATTTGCCATGTAATGAAAAACTACACGCAAACAAATTACGTATTTGTAATGACGTATTTAAGTTACTTTTAGAAGACTGCTCTACAGCGATTCAAAAATTAATTTGCGAGCGATATTTTAATGTAAAATCTAAAGTAAAACAATCTTAACGTCTTAAGCAAATGGTAATGATGGCCTGCATACGCATGATTTGAATCCAACACTTCAAAAGACTATCCTCAGCATATAATGGTATTTCAAAGTTAGGAGTTTTTACTCAGCTGATGTTCTTCATTAGTGTTAGGATGCCATTTTCCCTATCTTTTTCTACATCTCAAAATTGATTTAAAAAGAAATTCATATAACAGGCAATGAAGATGCCATTTCCACAAGCTAAGAAAAAATTAACTTTACAGCAAGCATTTACATGGAATATTAAAACATAGCAATCTATCTTAAAGACAATTTATTGTTGAAGAATCGGCCATATTTTGATTGCTAAGAATAGCCAATGCAATGGGATATTCAATGAATGACAACTATTTCATTAAAATAAAGGGTCATTAAAATAAAGGTCAATAAGCCATCCACTGATTTTTCCAATAAATTTAAAAAACTGGATCATAAATGAAAGAAATAACTTTTGCATATTATACTCACAAAAATTTTACAAATTTTAAATAAAGATTATTCAACAAAAAATAGTCAAATTAGGGGAAGTGTCATGTCATACTATTGAAACAGATATAAATTAAACTTAAAAAATTTTACTCTTTAGCACTTTCAGGAATATAGCTTCACCATCAAACATTGGCATTATGAGACAAAATATATAGATGATTCTTAGGTCTTAAATTCTGTGATACCTAATTTATGACTAATACTACAATGGTTCATATTTAGACCCACAATTTACCTATCAGATTCAACACAAGAGTCCTAAAATAAAATCTAGAAATCTCCAGTGTTGTCATTTCTAATGAGCTAAAAGGATGAAATGACAGTAAGAAGTAAAAATGGTAGCGTGTTAAGGAGTCTCAAGCAAATTCGACCCATTGAGGATGATTCTGCTGAGGCATTAACAATACTGTGAAGTTAACTTCAATCTAAATATTAGAATCTTTATGAAAACATCATTGAACAAACCTATTATAGAGACCATATAATTTTTAATCAAACATATGATAAGAGCATGGTAAAAGAGAATGTTGAATTGTCATCTTTCATATTTTTACTTATTCCTGCTTTGATAATTGCTAAGGTCAGTCCAAAATTGGTTAAATCTGGTGGAATTCTGGTTTGATTTAAATTTCTGGGGAAAGAATGCGACTAATATGCCTCTATAAGGAAAATTAAAACCTCTAGAAATTCATGAACTCTAAACTTCACAAGAGGCAATGGCTTTTTAGTAAAATCTCTCCCTAATGTAAAAATTTTGCAAGTTTTCATAAGGGATTAAATTATCACATTATATAAAATTAAAAACTACAGAAGGGTTTTCTAGAGAAGACGCTGGTGGATGAGAGAGAGATTGAAATGAAATTTATTTTCCATAAGTTACACACACCCACACGTATATGGATAACAATTAAGTGATGAGTTAAAAATTTCTATAAAGTCCTGTTGGCCAACAGTACAAGAGTATGGCTGGCTATCAAAATGGAGATGAAAAGCTATTTATATTTTTTAATCTAGAATAAGCTGTGATTGAAAACTTCAGAATTTAGACATTGTTGTTTAAAAAGCATAAAAATTCTGGTATCAATGGTAAATCTATTGGTTACCTTCATGTAAGTTCAATATTTAAAGACAGTTGATAATTGGTTTGCCAAAAATTCGATTATAGTAAATCTACCTTCATGAACTTGAAGAATTAATTCCAACTAATGCAATTAAGTATTTTAAATCAAATTTAAGTTTGTAATAAGGAAAAGCAAGGACATTCGACTGAAAATTTTGAAATAACACCAAACCCAAGAATGATTTAATTTGATTTCCATTTTTATTCTACTCCAACAATACAAGAATGTTACT
Organism: Ladona fulva; assembly: GCA_000376725.2. NCBI lineage: Eukaryota > Metazoa > Arthropoda > Insecta > Odonata > Libellulidae > Ladona > Ladona fulva. The sequence continues at coordinate 373,190 of KZ308469.1, read as the reverse complement.
ACACCAGAATATTATGAAATCATTTCTCTGAACAAACACTACTATTAAGTAGTTACACCATTCAACTATCTCATCTTAAAATATTTATTTCAAAGAAAAACTAAGTTCCACCACCACATCACATCAGCACATTCCACTCCCTCAATCACAGTCACTCATTCATTTCACATTCAAACTCTCCTAAACTAATGACATGACTGGAATTGCCATTTTGAGAAGACTGATCCTCCATAACTGTGAGAGCTCTCTATTACCTCAAAACATGTATACAACACCATAACATACACACACACCAACACCTTTCACTCATTAAGATTTATAATAAATTAATACCAACACCAAAGTGAGAAATATCATACAAAGTATAAAACATAAAAATGGAAATCTATCCCTTACATAATTACTTAGACAGTATACACTGATATCCCTGCTTTAATTTTTCATTAAATGGATATATTTCTTTGATAAAGAACATTTTCCCTTCAGAAATATCAAAATGATGATAGTGATGTTAACAATTCAATCTAAATGCCAATTGCTATAAGGAATTAAAAAATACTGCCTCACTCAATTGCTATAGTTGCATCTAAAGCTGAAGATTTGTTATTTATTACTTGAATTTGACCATATCTCTTCGCTTAACTGCCAAAAATCCCCAAAACAGCACAAAATTTTTTTGCATTCAGAAACGATTTTCGAAGAATACACCTTAGGACCAATATTATATTGAAAGTACATATTTCCCCTGTAAGTTATTCAAGTTTATTGTAACTATTGCAGTACGGCTTGATTGACTTGCGAAATTATCATTCCTAAGTTCTCGAAGGCCTTCCCTAAAATTTGCCATGTAATGAAAAACTACACGCAAACAAATTACGTATTTGTAATGACGTATTTAAGTTACTTTTAGAAGACTGCTCTACAGCGATTCAAAAATTAATTTGCGAGCGATATTTTAATGTAAAATCTAAAGTAAAACAATCTTAACGTCTTAAGCAAATGGTAATGATGGCCTGCATACGCATGATTTAAATCCAACACTAAATAATTGAAAAAAATAATCTAAATAAATCAAAAACTTATGGTTAAAAACATTGAACATATTTTTGGATACACTAAAGTAAGCACGAGCTGTGCAATATCTTCGCGTCTAAAATGTGAAAGGAAAAAATTCAAATAAACAGAATAAAATTACAAATATTCCATTGGTAAATATATTCTTTACTGATATTAATTTTAGATAGTAGTGATAAAGAACCACAAACAATTACTGTGGTGACATACCCAACGAGGACCATACTCAACGAGGCACACTTTTGCTTGGAAAATCCTACACTCCCGCATATTTTGTAAACTGACTATTAACTCGAACTTATTGCCATAGATCACAATTTTTTCTAAACAATTCAATTTGGAGGTCATCTACGCATTCCGAAATATTTAAACTAACTTTTTATCCTTCAGCTTGATTCCCGGAATTGAGAAAGTAACACTACAAATAGGTTTCTTTTCGGAACGAATACAGTATGTATCTAAAACCGGATAGACAACATAAAAGAAAATTCAGAGATCGCTTTCATCTAGCATAAAACCTTAGCCGATTATAAAATTCACAATGATTCAAAGCTCGCGAGGTACAGAAGTTAGTCAAGAACACCAATATATCATGGACATATCGAAACAAAAATTTAAATAGGTAAGTATTTTCCACTGAAATTATCACTTTGCTTCAAATGCACATTAATAACGCTTGCGGGAAATTGAGCGTCTGTTTACAATCATTTGTCACATTATTACGAACCGCATGACGGTTCATAACGTTTTAATTCTACCGAAAGCCTTAGAGAAAATTTGTCATGAAAAATGAAAATAAGATTACAGAACTAGGAGTATTGTTATCTGAAATTCAAATGTAATTCCAGATTACAAGCTGATCATTTCTGCTGAAATTATAATCTAACTTGCCCTCTTATAAAATTCCACCCCAATTTCTATAGAGAGAAAGAAATTTACTTTACCAATCTCCTTGTGAAAACCAGTCAAAGAAACTACAAGAAGGCAAAGTCAAATGCACCGAGCGCAGGCAATTTAAGATACTTTACATTCCTTCGCATTCATTCGCTAAATGGCATCTAATCAATGAAAGTTGCAGGTAAATGATTTACTTTAAAATCTTTTTCCTAAAATTTCCTAAAATCCAAAAATAAGGAAGCAGCCTGGAGCTTCCAGTGAAGGCTAAGCATAATAAATGATAGAATAAAGTAGTCAGGGGCATTTGAGGGCTACTCGAAATAATAAAAAAATTTCTGGAAAGACATTGAAACCTCTACAATACTAAGTCGAAACAGCAATCACGTTTACACTAAGCGATTGCTGCTGAATCATATACTCAGCCTACGGAATCAATGGGGGAATATTTTACGACGACCGTATACGGAAAATCCGATCTGAACGAGCAACATTAAATGCTATATCATAAAATTAGTTTAATTTGAACAAGATATGAAAAAGTACGGTACCTTAACCTTGGCGTTTTCGCATGAGTTTCACTGTAGAGGAAACGACTGCGACGACTGGTAAGAAAAACCTCCCGAAAGCTGCACTCACATCGGTGAAATAATGGCTTCCCCGTCCCTTTTCCTAACCCATGGTGCCTGACTGTCGAAGTCTGCGATGGGAGAAGTACTGCAATTAGATTGAATTATATAAGGGTAACTTAAATAAATATCGTTAATAACTATTTCAATAGATTCATCATCGCTTAGATCGAGATATTGGTAGAAATAAATAAGGACAACTGATGATTCTTACCGAAATTTGGGAAAGGCCTGAACTACTATCCTCGGCGAACTCCTCGGGTCCGGTCGCTTCGAAAGTCACCGCCAGACTACGCCGATTCCAAGAAAGGACGGGCGAACCTCACTTGCGCCGTTTCCAACCAACCCTCTGGAAAACCTGAAAAATAGCAAGTGGATTCTAACATGTTTTAGACTGCAGTGAAGAGTCTATTCATCGGAAGGCCGAATATGCTCATTTGCCCTTCAAATGGAGCCATCAGGCCGGTATAACGTATGCCTGCATTCATACAGTTTGTAGTCATTATATTACCACGGAGAACGATTCAAATCGCTGAGTATTGTTACCCAAGCACAATATTTTACATTTTATTCTCGACGTTATCAACGGAGCTGGTAAGAATTGTGCCTCATTGGCTTGTGCATTTGTTTGGAAAAGTGACGGGCGCCTGAAAGGGTTGCATTCGGTCTAATGCCGCAGACTCCTGAACGCTGCTCTAGGTTATTCCATAGCCATCGCGAGAGTTTAATTCATCTACGTTAACGCAAGCAATGAAAGCCGCCTTTCGGAGTGTTGCAGGGGTTGAAAATACCGAGGATTCGAACAACTACTTTTGCTTGTTGTTATCGCCTTTCGGTCGCGGAAGGAATGAGCCCTTAAAATAAGTGGTTCTAGCATATCTCTCATTTTACGCTCATTTTCGCATCGGCCGAAGAAGCAAGGGGGTCGCATAATACCAATTACATCTCTCGCAAATGTGTTTTCTCTGAATTTATCAAGCAATCGCAACCTAGCTCCTAATCCGCTTTCTTTCAAGGATTCTGCGTCTGAGAGCATTTCCGTAAGGCTTGCTTCTCTATTGTAGCACTTTTTAACAAATCGTATCGCCTTGCGCTGAACTTTCTCGAGTTCGCGAGCATTCGTTTCATCCTCTGGGTCCCATATACTCGCCGCATATTCCAGATATGGCCTGATTGAGGTGAAATAACAACGATACCAATCCTTTTCATCGCATACATTTCTTTATAAAGGCAGAATAATTTATTCAGTGTTTTTAGTCTGTGTGTAAAGTATTCAACCCGAAGCCAGGCATCACCACTTCATCCCCTCTACTAAAAGCTACAAAGAGCCAGGAGAGGGAAATGAGACTTACTTGGCAAGATGAGGAGTGAGGTAGTTTCCCCTTGCTTTCCTCACTGAGCCAGAATGCAATAAACCGACTAAGAACCGCTGTGCCAGAAACACTGAGGAAGCTTTGTTACGGAAACGCCAGGAATGCTGGAAAACGTTAAGAGAAATGGTGCGCAGCAAATATCTTAACTACTGATACAACTGATAAATTTGTGCACGAAGACAAGACGACTGGTATGGAACAATCACACCAAAGGAATGGGTGAAAGTAGAATTACAAGAACCGCCAGAGAAAAGTCGTAAGTACGAAGGATCCCGAGGCAGGCCTGGGAGAAGATTGAATGAATCACTTCACTTCACAATAAGCTCACGAGAGGTCAATGAAAGCGGAACATCAGACACAGATCGGTTACTTGCGCTGAAAATTAACCAAAACTATATTTTGTTGAAATTGTCTTCACGGATGAGGGGCAATAAAATGACATCTTTCAGGGAGTGGGGAGGGAGACCAATCAAAGATGAATAGATTAAAGATATTAATCGTTGATTGGTATCGATGTTATTGGACTTATCTGCAAATTCGGAGATGCTGATTACCTCCCAGGAGTTCCATGAGAAATTATTCTCTCTCAACTCACTGTTGACACGTGTAACGTACTTCTTTTCTTACTATGCCAATATCGACCCCTCAGAGGTCTAAATCAGTGATTCCCAAAGTGGGCAATGCCGCCCCCCCCTAGGGGCGCTAGACGAAAAAGAATTTTATCCCATTGCCTGTCATCTTTCTTCCTCAATAGAGTTTTACTGGAATTTAGGCATCAATACAACGTCAGAAAATTGTCATACTGTAATTTGGTGGATATTTTTATCATTGCAGTGTTTAATTTCTTTTTTATCTTCCTTCAGCTATGGCCATACAGATATTATTTTTCGTAGAATTTCATATTTGGGGGGCGGCGGTATGGATGCAAGGGGGCGGTAGCATGAAAAACTTTGGGAGAAACTGGTCTAAATGCTATAGCTAATGGCCGATTCGAGTTCCGGAGTCTACTGGAGACCGACGGAACGATGCAAATAAAAATTTACTAATACATTTCTTAAGAAAGAAATAAAAAGCTAACTGGTTAGCATCCTAGAGCTCCAACCCCAAGGTCCCGGGTTCGAGTCCCGCCTAATCGGGTTTTTCTGGTTAGGAAATGGTCGTGTGTGCTAGTCTATTGTTACTGTTTACGCCTTACCTGTAATTGTCCAATGACTGGATGTTTGTTAGGGCACAAGAAAATAAATAAATAATAAAAAGAACAATTTAATAAAAATGAAAATATAGAGTTGATAGTGACTGATTTCTCGTGGAACTCCAGGTTTGTGATAAGCGTCTCAAAATTTACAGATAAGTCGTTTTAATTTTAAAATAATGATTTAGTTTCTTGAGAGTAATGACATATATGTCATCAATTTTCGAAAATATGTACGATATACATAAAACTGCACCTAAAGATTTACTTTCAACTGCCGAGATAATAGTTTATCATCGAACAACCAAATGGATAACGAATTGCAAGAGCGTTAGCTCCCAATGATAGAAAGAAAGACAAAAACCAACATTATAACAAGCTCCAGCAAAAAAATCACGCTTCATCAACGCATCGGTTAGCCCAATATCATCCGTTAAGCAGTAACCCCCAAATCACAGGCATACGGACCCTTGATGCATCCTTAGACTGGGTGGATCTGACCGCTGCGAAATGTTTGCCAGTTCCGTCGATACGTCAGTGGTGCGAAGAAGTAAATAAGGCGGTAAGGGAACTGTGCAGAAAACCTGCCGGCAGCTGTGCAGCCACCAACGGCAGGTGTGTTGCCGACCCTTTCTAAGTATAGGTGTACTTGACCAAATTTGGGTTTACACACTGATTGGATTTTCAGCCACTCATTCATAGAAGAACCGTCCTAAGCTGCTAGCAATCTCAGCGTGTTGGTCACAATTTGGAACTGTTCCTTGAATGTATTCGTTATTACAGCAAAATGAGTGGAGTGATGATGTACGTACCATTGATAAATTACACATTTGGTTGAAAAATAGCAGTACTGTGGGATAAAACTTCGGACACTTACAAGGATTCCTCAAGGATTTCCTTCCTCAACTTGGAATTCCTCAGTCTTCAAATCTACTACAATATTCACCGTAATGTAGATATTTATTTATTCGATTACAGGAACCCTCCATAAGTAATGTACGGTAGCAATATTTGAGAATTGATTTCACGCACTTTCCGATTTGATAGACATACGAAATTTTAGGATTCATCTGAGGTCAAATAGGCATTATTTATTATATCAATTATTACACAACCATCATATATTTCCTACCAATTCAACTCACTCGACCCTGATACTGCAATTTTTCATTGGCCTAACATAGAACATCATTCGCCTATTGGCACAGAATAGAGAAATGCATCTTTCATTCAAATTTTTATCAGCCTTGTTAATAACCATGCCAATACTTTGTTTAATAAATAGAAATTATTAACAAATTAATAGTTGAAAATTTTCGTGTTTTTCTTAAGGAATATTCTTAATTTTGGATAGGTTATATCAATTGTCTCCACATTTGTAACGGCTGTAACTTAAACAAATTTGGGTTCATATTTGACCTCACGCGAGCAATTACGTAACTTTTTTTTGACGCGACTAAGGGTTAAAGATGCTGCGGTATGAACGATGCCGTATCCGTCATTCATTTTGGTCAGTACAGTGAGTGATCAAAGCAAGAACAAACTACTTCACTCCTCATCTTGTATAGTAGGTCTCACTCCCTCTCCTAGGCTTGAGGCAACTAATGGCTGAGGATTCAACCACCCTTTTGGCTGGTGACAATACTGAGAGAAAATAAAGGTATCTTAAGTAAAAAATATAACATGAGAATAAAAATAGCAAAGCTTTGGTGAGGCTGTGACCAGAATATCGCTTTTATTAAATGCTACTCGAACTTCCGTTTCATTTTCAACGGGGTATTAAAATTTGATAAATACAGCAGTAATTGCTACTTGAAAGATTTTCAAGAAAACGTTAATAACAAAACGCACATTTGTGGATTCGTAATTTGTGAGATCACGTTGATTGACAAACGTTTTCTTTAATTTTCTACGTATACGTGGAATTTCCTAACAAAGGAGTTAAATTGAGGATAGAAAATAGACAGAGAAATTGACTAAATGATGTCCTCAAAATAGAATACAGACGCTAATTCCCTAAGTAACCCTAGCGTTGATTTCATAAAGAAATTTTCCTTTGAAGATGTTTGCTAAATATTTCCTTATTGCCCACAAAATTTTTCGTTTTCTGTCCCTGCTCTGACGAATGTCCAATTATTTTCGCCACCTTAATTGTGAAAAAGCTGAGAATAGCTGTGTAATATGCAAAATCATGCTGACTAATATATTCTCCCGATTGATCGTAAATTTGACCGAGCGATTTGTTATCATAGATGCAAAATACTGGAATTACCTCCTCTTTATAGAGTTTATCTTTTTTTCTTACCCTTACTTTCAAATGTGCCTAAATTACTAATACTTATAACAAGCAATGGGAATTGGAGGCGATTTCAGCGTTTTGCGTTTACTAGGATAAATCTAATCTTTTCTTCGTTGTCCATGAAGTCATAATTAGTATAGCATTCATCAATTGTAATTACCTTGTGAAGAATCCACAGGAAGTTCGGCTGGTAAATATATAATAAGAATAGGTAAGTGTTTGAGATATGAATCGTGTTAAATTACGTAAATACCATCTACAACGGTTTTGCCGAAGTAGCAAAATACTTTCTTTCCGAAGTGCGTGAGGCGAAGAATTAAATCCCAAATTTGACCTCCTTTCAGTCGCTTATTTATGGCTTCACGCATATTTTGGGCTTTGATGAGCTCTTCCTTATATAATTTTCCGATCAAACGTTTGGAGGATGTCTTTTATTCTTAGACGGGAAGTTTCAGCGATAAGTTGGTTATCGGACGATTTCAACATTCCCTTTCACTAAGGGAAACCCAGCGTTACCCATGAGGGGAATGAAGTTATTTACAAGCAAAACTGGTGCTGAAAATCAGAAGAAGAAAAACAAATCCTAGAAGTAACAATTTTTAACAAAGGTAACATCTAATTTTAGTTTGAAGGTTTACAGTAGTGCAGCTAATTATGATAGTGGACTAATCTGTATATTTTTATTTATTGACGCATCGTTATCTTTCATTAACCATGATATTAGTTTTTTTTGTGGAAAGGTTAATCAAAATTAGTTTCTTAGCGTCAATTTTAATTTAAGCATACTAATCTATGAACTTCATCATGAAATGTGAAAGGAGCCCATGGTAGTCCCTTACTGATTATTTTCTTTTTCACTCAGTTTTATTTTATGTTTATTCAACATCTCTTATTTTTTGCACGAATGCGCAGTTATTGTTTTTTCAAGCTTGCTGCAGGCAGCTTCTTTTTCTTACTATCCCGCCTTTTTATTAAATTTTAGTTGTTATAATTGTCAATAAATGTTCGCAGGTTTTTCACGCCCCCTTCTCTCGGATGTTTTCTTGCAGAGTTTAATTTATTTCCCCTAAGTTCAGACTTAGTTCTTTTTTAAACCCACATGATATTTAATTTCTTTTGTTTATTTTTCTTCCTTGTATCTCTCAAAAGCAACGTCTTTCTTTAAAATGTTCAATGACAAAGAGTTAGATGTAAGAAGGGGCTAAGAAGTCTCAATATCGCCATTCCATAAAGAAGTATTATTATTGTTATTATTAGATATTTCGCTCTCGCCACAAAGTGGCTGCGTTATGGCAACGGACTGATTTCAAGTTCAATACGAATACAAAGATTATTAGTGTTAATTTTAAAATGTTTTAATTAAGTGGCAGGTATCCAGAATCACAGACAAATTAAATATAAGTTAATTTCAGCGTTTAATTTTTCCAAACTGGCTACCAGTGTGTATTATTATTATCTTTATCATTATTATTATTATTTCAGATGTTGTAATTGCATCTGAATTGGATATCGGATGCGATAAGTTGCTTCCCGATTCCTTAAAAACAGTAGAAATTTTCCAACGGAATTTCTTTCTTCAGCGAAAGCTGCATCAACCCGGCATCTTCACCAGCTGACCAGTGTTTACTGAAAATAAGCGAGCCGTAAATATTTGCCGATGGCCGACGCGAGCTAAGTGTTCGTCTTCGTCCACCTGAGAGACCCCGATGTCCTTTTTCCTTCCACTGGAGGGAGGCATAACATGACCCTTAAACCCCTTCCTGACCATTTTTTTGTAAAAGTTGGGCATGAATAAAAGCACATTTTTTATTTGTTTGTTTGTTCGCTTACACTTAACTAAGAAGGGAGAAAGTCTTTTTTTCCCCTTGGATAGCTTTGATAATATACTTCACATTTTTATTTCCTTATATTTTGACCTATTTACGGTATACCCTCAAGTTAGGTAAAACTATAGAGACGTAAACAGGGAACGCCGATAAAAGAAAGCATGCTAGACAAGAATCTATAAGGAAAAGACAAGAATCTATAAGGAAAAGGAACACGGCTGTGGTAAGACATTAGAGTTCGAGAATAGCTCCAAAAAGCCGTTGTTTGCGAGGAAACTAACCGTGGAAGAATTCCCACCAGTGGGGGTTGGGGTTCTCCGTGGTCGCGCTTTGCAAGTATTGTTTTCAATACGTGTTTCAGCAACGATGTTGCCGTCTTCGGGAGAAAAGAATAAGTAAAAAATAGCTGTTGTTATTCTTCTCTCCCGAAGATGGCAACGTTGTTGTCGAAATAGCAAAGAAACAGAGGAAAGAAGAGAATAGATTTAATATGAGTCCCTCTGAGCCTATATCGACTCATCTGGGGCTTCTCCAACTAATCGTTTAGTTCACCAAATATTTAAGAAGGAATTTTTTCAAATATTTTCCTTCTTCACCCAGTATTTTCAGATACTGCATATAATCAGGAAGACTGTTATGTATGTTGAGATGTATTAACACATCAAAATTATAATTCTGTCTAATATATTAATGATAATACATAAATGTTATTCAAAATAAAGTAGTTAATGTAATGACGCACTTCTCATGAATTAAGTCATCTTTTCCTTTATAAAAGTTAATTTAAAAGTTCTACCACTTGGGGAGCTCTTTGTATATAAGGTTTTAAGAGTGTTTTATAATCGTGGTGGACGCGTTAATAAACCTTACTTGTTCGTATATAATTAAAGAAGGACTTTTTGTTATGTAATCCGCAAACCAAATGCACAGAAATTTCTTACTCATATAGCACCCAAGTTGTACTTTTAACTTCCAAAATATACCTCTTCTTCAGTCAATGAAAGGGTATTAATTTTTAAACTGGAGGAATGGCTATTTTAGCAAAACGACATAGAAATTTATATAAGGTAAATACATTCTTTCTTTTTCTCTTTTACTTTCTTCATTTATACTTTTTATTTTCTCGCTATGGTTTGTTAGTATGTATTCCGTTCCTCTAAGCAATTTCCAAAAAAAACTTTAACATATGTGCCTAAAACAAGTCCCTTTTTACTTAAAATGCTTGCAATCCCTATAAAAAGCTTTCTTCTGGGATACCTACATTTCACTACTTGTTTTTTTTAATTTTTTCTTAGGCATGTATCTCTTATGGAAGCGAAATAAATATATTATTATAATTAATTAAACTTCTTCATTGAAGGGCGTGGTTGAGACTTATTATTACCTTCTTACATCTAACCCTCAAGTAATATAGATGAAGAAATTAAAGAAAAAAAGTCTGTCATAGCCGGTAATCGAACCCGGGTCACCCACTTTCGTGCGGGTGCTCTGTCCCCTAATCTACCACGACAGAACGATCACTCCTTCAATTTCTTAGGCCATGATGGGACTCTGTGTACGCCTGAATTAGTAGGGTGCATTACGCCTGAATAATAAAATTCCTGAAGTATTAGCAGCCTCCATGGCTGCGGCCCTCGTAAAAGGCAATGGGAACGACCTAAAGAACGTCCTCGTTTTATGTTAAATGAGGATCGATGAGAAGTTCCTTCGATCGCAGAAAGAAAGGAATAAAGGATATGAGTCATACTCGAAAGTCCCCAACTTCAAGTAGTCTTCATCTCTCCGGAAAGGAACGAGGAAACTCTGAGAAAAATTCTTTTCCTCATAACCAATTGCGCCACTTCCCGAAGTGAAAAGTACGTCAAGGAAGTAAACAATGCACGAAAACAAAGCTATTGCGTCCTGTCGCCCCAAAGATAAAAAAGGCATTCTGCTGCCTATTGGTTGGAGAGCCCATAAATACGATGGTCAGTTTATTGAGTATCTGTATGGAGGGCGGATTTACAGTTAGATGCAATATGTGTTAGCTGAGGGCCACGTCCAAGGAGTGCCGCTATGTAGATAGAGCTGAGATACTCTCAATGGCACGCGTTTTTAATTCCTAATGAGACATGGTGGTCGCACGAGTGGTTAGAATGATGCATGCCATTAACTTAAAAATGTTTGGATGAAATTGCGTTTATTTTAACATTTAAATGAGGTGGAGAACTTCCGATAAGAATAATTGGTCATATCATCCAGTAGATGTCCTCATTTTCGACATCCTTGGTTTCGTTGTTCCTCGAGTGAGCATTTTAATGTTTGCTTAAATTCCTGGTTTACCAATGAAAATCTCAGACGCTGCGCAGTTTAAAATCTTTCAGTTTCATGCTGTTTTTCATAGACAATTTTATTCATTACGTTCTTCCTTGCCACGGTTTAACGATTTAATTTTCAGCTACATACATTTCCGCATTCTTTTAGTAAGTATCGCAGTATTGGAGCGGTATTTTAAAAAAATAAAAATGTATTTTTCAGACCTAGTATTCAAGTATACATTTTTAAATCTCTCTTTTCATATATATCAGCTGCGTAACTGTTAATTTATACAATTTGCTATTTAACATCCTCATTCTTCGTATATTTATATAGGAAACTTTGACAGGAAGCAATAATTTACTCCTTCCATATTAAATTTAGCGTAATTTACAACGTACGTATAATTGATGGATTCAGCAGTTAACATGTGGAAATCCATAATGGTGAAGATGTAAAAAAATTGTCCAAGTTATATAGAAAATATTTTCAACGTTAAAATTTTCTGTGTGAACTTTAAAATTCCCTGTGCTAAAGTTAGAAATAACTTTGCCCACCCTTTACAACTAGTTTAGACAATTTATTCACGAAAAAGGGCTCGACCTACTAAAGGTCATGTAGTTCTAATTTTTTAATTAGCTGTTAGGATCCATGTCGACAGTAGGAAACCAATTTAGTGCTCCGAAAGACCTGTCCGAGCTGCGCAATTTCCAAAAAAACATCGAAGTGTTTTGCTCAAAATCTCTTTAAGTATGCGTCGCACGGAAAAAATTAACCATTTAGAGTTTTTAAGATCATTAAATTTCCCACACTATAAGCCCAAAACTGTCTCCGTATGTTTAGTATTTTTCGAGAAACGACTCTTAAAAATTGACCTTTGAAAAAGAAAAAGAGAGAAATGTTCGTTAAGGTCGTGTATCTTGCCAAATATCGGTACATAAATGTACTCATTCTAAGAGGAAACGTATCAGAAATGAATTTATAGTAAATTTGTTTAGCTTTCATTTGAAATCAAAAGAACGGCCGTAGACCCAATAGCTCCTTTGAAAATGGCATGAAACAGAAATTTCGCAAAAATGGATTTATTTATATACAAGTATATATACAAATGAAATTAGTTACAAGTAACTTTTGCGTGTGTTGTGTAATTATTATGACTACTAACACCTCATGGACGAAAGAGATTTAAATAACTATCAGTGAAGCTAGGATAAGTGAAATTGCAATCAGTAGAATAGATTATATATATGAGCACATATGTACACGCCGTGGATGTAACGTTAGCGAGAGGTCTTTATTTTTACCCTAGAAAACTGTTTTCGTTTCTAATTTATTGAATTAAACAATCTCTTCTCTATCGGGTGAATATATCTGGTGGAACTTGTCCGTATTTGGTGTAGTAATAACAAAATTCATTACGTCCACAGAAATTATAATTGAAAAACACGACCGGTTTCGAGGCTTCCACTTCATCTTCAGGTAACCAGAAGAAAAGCAGGACAGAATATATAATCTACAAATGAAGTAAAATATGTTCATGCATCTTTTCTGGTTGCCTGCAGATGAGATATAATATAATTATAATTTCTGTAGACGCAGTTAAATTTTTTGTATCATCATCATCTTATGGCAATACTGGAATTAATGTTCTCTAACAAAAATGAAGCAGGGAATGCCTTCTTTCTTGTAGTGCGTGGGCAGAGTAGGTCTCCGACGTTCGCAGGAACAATTCGATTGGAAACACTTTCTGGAAACCTAAGAATCGATACTCTTGGATGAAAACGGAACGCCTATGGTGCCCGCATTTGTAATTTCTTCAGGTAAGATCCAAGAATTATAAGGAAAAGGCGAAATGATCGAAACCCCAATTCTCACAGCTCTTTCCCATCGGAGAGCAAGGGAAATATTAGAATAGGAAAGAACAGAGACGTCTTTATTGCGGGCGAGACTGGGACCATCTAGACCCCTCTTGCATCTAGCCCATTTAATTTTAATAAAAGGAAAGGATAGGGCTGTAAACAAATGGAAAAAGGAAGAAACATTAACACGCCAAAGGACGGGTGTACCTTTAATTCATTCTTGCAATTAACATTCTTTCTTCTGTACGTAAATATATTGCTCATCTTATTTCCCATCATTTCCCGAAATTTTTGAAATGAATGACGTGAATATTAATACAAAAATCAGTCCAAAATGATACAAAGATTAGTGCAAAACTTTGAACAAAAATTAATTAAAAAACTGGGGCGGATACCGACAAGGAGCTTGCGTAGTTTCAGATGGAAAGGATTCGCAATTAATAATCAATCAATGTCGCAAAATTTCGCTTTCATTTCAAGCGCAAAGGTAAACGTCCTTGAATCGATAAAAAACACCTGTTCAAGGAAGTAATATACACTTCTTGTGAACTCTACGGGAGATATTTAAACATCGCAACACGCTTGCGAAGCAGGTTACAGAAAGAACACGTAAAAATGGCAAGTCCTAAAAACGGCTACAAAAATTAACGCTTAAAATTGTAGAAATGAGAATTTTCACCGATTTATTTAGCAATTAATAGCAATTAACTTTCACCGAATCACGCTCGATGTACAAAATCCGATGGTCACTGAGACAACCAATCCCACAGCCGCGATCCTCCCACTCAAACAAAATGAATCGATGAATTAATTCACGAATTTCCTCCGATACGAAACTAAGCGACACGGTTTAAATTCCGCGAAAGTTACTCCGGCACTCGCACTCCCAATCCTCCTTAAACCGATTGGGTCCTCCAGATCGGCATTTGCCACCTTTTCCTCGTATTTCGGAGACATTTTTTTGTTGCTTCCCGCCGCCGTTTGTTGCATAGGTGAGCCGGCCGACCAATGGAGATCGCTCACGCACGATGGGTAGCACCGAGTGGTGGGGGCCACGGATTGGGGAAGGGGCCAACGAGGAAGGAAATAAGCCGGTGGAATGAGAATCCTCCTTTAGCCCTGCGCACCGCCGTTCGAGCCCAGCCTTATCTCGCACCGCCGCGACCGACACTCTCACACCGAAGAGCAGACGGAACGGTCCTCAAGACAGTCCTCAACGAGCGAGAGCTGCCCGGCAACTGAGGCGACCACAGCACAGCGAACCAGAGGTGAGTGGTGGGGGGTGAGTGTGGCCCCCCCTTAAATCCACCCCTTTCTCTTGCACACGATTGCGGAATTTGCGACCCTTTGCTAGGGCCACCCGATGGGTCAGAGGACCCTTTTTGCTTGGGCCCGGTGGGGGACCCTGGGCACCCGCCCCCAACTCCCGGTTCGGGTCTCGAAGCGGGTCCCTAATAAAGGGAGGCGGGTTAAAATTGAGCTAAGTACAGGTTCCATCACGTTCCGCCATTTTAAGGGGCACGATTTAATAGTGCGCAGGTCTAGTGATGCTTGTCGACGGAGGAAGTTGGGGAAAAGTTTAACTCTTTCCGGTTCGTGTCGCGAAAATTTCGAATCGGTGCGAAATTGCGCGGTTTGGTTCGCCAAAAGGAGAGGTTGGAGGAATCGCTCGCGAAAATCTGACCCCTGTTCTAACTGTCGAAAATGTACGCGAAGGTGACTCTAATTGTGACAAATTCGCTAACGAGAGAAGGAGAAGAGCTCTCGCGAAAAACTACGGGAACCTTCCGTGAAAATTGTACGAAATTTACGCGAGAACCCAGTAAATTTAGGTACCGTCGATTGAGTATTAACGCCCATCATGAATTCCATCCGTGAGAAAAGGAGATTCAAAAGGTATTTCTCGAGAAATCTTTAAGAATCGATGAAAATTTCGACAGCCGGAATAAGGTTGGGCGTGTACGGCTGTATGGAAGTGACTCAAGGTGTCGGAATATGTGTCAGTAATCTTTTATCTGCACTCTTTATCTCTTTTGGACCTCGGATAAGCTATCTATGAAAAGCGATCGATTGAGAAAACCCCGTTCTTTTTCATTCCCGAAATTGGACTTTCTCATAATGTCGAGGGCAGGTCAATCGAAGAGACGTCCTCTTTAAGGTCACCTTCAGGAGCGACCTGAAGGGCAAAGGAAGAAGTCTCATCTTCAACAATTCCTCTACATCTTCCCCATGATTCGACTTCTATTCGGAAGTCTAGGGATTGAAAGTACTAAAGTCGGAAACTAGTTCGAAGTACCGGCGAATTCGATTTCGGCGCCCTCTCATTGCAGATCGTCTTTTGTCACACGGAGTAATTCCGGGCGCGATTGGTAGCGCTACTTTTACTTCCATTCGAAAGTTCCGTTTTTTCGCCAAAAATCTGCGTAAATATGTGTGGCACTGAGCTGAATCGATAGTGAAAGTGAAGGGAGATACGAAATGGTGCCTCTGTGTTCATTTAATATTGATTTCCCAGCACCCTTAAATAATGGGGTTCGTTGGCCTCATTCTCCGATGCTCAACCCTTCCCGGGAGAATACACGTCCTAATAGTAATTCTAGCTGTCTGTCGGGCACTCTTTAATCTAAAAACACCTTCCACGGTCTTTTCGGAACGAGATTCCACGCAATCTCAGCGAAATCAATATTTTCATCAAATACGTTTCATTATAAAACAGTTGTCGTTTCTGAAGTTTGGCCCTTTCAAATTTTTGCGATTTCGCGAAAAATGTCAATTTCGCGAAATTCCGGATTACATAAAATATCATCGTTTTTCAAAAAAAAAGGAGTCGAAAAGACTCGTTCGGAACGTAACTTGACCTTGATTGTCCTTGAATGGATTGATTTTGTTAATAATACGAAATTTAAATGAAAATTTCTCAAAATATTGCGCAATCATCAAAGATGCTCATTTCAAAACTGTAAATTTCTCATTTTTCAATTTTACGGGGAATGGAAAAATTCTCGCGCTGGACTTATTGCGATTTGAATCATATTGGCCCTAAATGAACATATTTCAAGTTTCGGCGACTTTTCCTCACCGTTTGGGATTTTTATGGGCGATACTTCACCATTATTTGAAGTGTAGTTACGTTAAACGAGTTCAAAAATGTGACGTTAAGGCTCCCAACCAATCACGTAGTTATGCCTTCTCCTCTACGTCACGCTTCACCTTGTGCGCGTGAATCGAAAATACTCATATTCCAAATCATCGGTTTCGGCCTCTCCTTAAAGGGTCCTTTTCACACTGGACTTCAGAATTACTTGTTCTTTACTCTATAGATTAATCCGAAACGTAGCTGGCTTCATCTTGAGCACGTAACGCCCAAAGATAACATTAATACGGTGATATCGGCAGTCAATTTTCATAAAACTGAGGAATGAATTTCAAGTTAGTTTTCGCATAGAGCAAAATGCTCATTCTTGCACTTCCTTTTTCACTTTCTAGAAGAACACTTTCTGCGTGATAAATTCATTGATTAGTGAGATTTATTTTTTCCTCGCCTATATCTTTGCCACTATGTCTATTCAGTAGTGTTATATCGCTTAAGACACATATTCAATATGTGGTGGGGCCAGACGATAGGACACTGAGGCGTTGTAAAGGGTAATGAGACAATATCAAGAGACAATAAATCTAGTGTCAAAGAGATGGATCTTTTCTAGCTCGTTCGTCCGTTGATTTAGTTTCGTTGCGCGGTGTGGAATCCACAGGAGATGGGTTTGATCTTGGAGTCATAGCGGCTCGTTTCGTTAAGAGTGACTACAGCTTTGATAGCAGTGTATCATAGACGGTTAAAATACCCAATAAGAAATTTCTCAAGGTTACAACAACCGAGTGTGGGCATAAACAATTCGAGAATATTTTTGCTTGCGATTTATACGATATAATTAAGTGCGCGACATCGTTATTCCCTTTATCAGCGAACGCGATTTTCGAAGATATCAAAGAGATTTCGCAAAATTAAAGGAAAAAGAGACCAATGATTAGCAAGGACGTAATGTAGGATACCAGTAGCTTATCAAGAACGGATGGCTATTATTGGTTTTTTCTAGGACAGTTTAAGGCTATTCTAGTTAATAAGGAAGTTCCGTGCTTTCACGGCACCTGCCATACGCCATATGGCGGCTCGCGGGGTATTAGGGTAAATGTAAATATATTTGGGAACAAAGAAACGTTGCCGGAAGAACACGCGAGCTTTTTGGTTTCCCCAAACGTTAACGCATAGATAATCTGCAAAATCCGCAGCAAATAGCCATTACTATCATCAATATACACGTATACCTCGTCAAGTTGATAAAATCGCGGGGAAAAAGCTTCACATTTCCTGTAGTAGTGGCGGAATCGTCGTCCGGGTTCAAAAGTGCGAGCAAATTCTATAAATGTCTTCGAAAAGGCATGCAGAAACATTAGAGAAAGAAAGGCCAGTATAAACGCTAAATAATTTACCACTAAACTCTCCCTTTCCGTTGCTATTGACGTTGAGGAAGCCAAGTTGATAATAATAGAAAGAGGGGTCGATTTTAATTAAACTATTTGTAGGCCCCGGGGCCAACCACTTCCTTAAAAAAAGCGGAAATGAGAAGTAAGTCTTCCTCGTTCGAATCACCCAAAATACGCTTACAGCAGTTTCCTTTGGTCACGTGATTCCACGACCAGCCAATCGTTTTCCAGCGCCCTACCTTCCTCCATTCATAAGATTTTTCGGAATCTTAGAGAAGTTGTGCGGAAATTTGATTTTTTTTCCTTCTGCTATGCGTATTGACTGCGCTCAAAATGGGTCGAAATGAAATGAAATGCGACTGCCGCTAAAACTGAAAACCACTTGCGTCACGGGAGTTATTTTCGCGGACGGTTTGAGTCGAAACGAATTTGTAACGTAATGCAAGAGTCCCGAGCAGTGTTATAACTCTTACATAAAAAGGAATCGCCATCTTGAACTTGAGAGATTCCATGAGCACAACTGTGAGTAATAGTAATTTTTCAACAGTTCCGCAGCTACCCTAATTTCGCGCGCGAGCGTCCCCACCGGGAATCGAACCTAAAACCACTTTCACAGAAGTCGAACGCGTTACCCACATGCCTAACCGCGACAATTTCTGTTCTTTTGTTCTTGGAAGCACATTTCAAAACTTCTTGGTGAACACTCCTATCTGTAAATTCTTTCCTCGGAAACAATTCTTATATTACGCTTCACAAATCCCGTGGAAATCCCCTAAAAAGCAATCGCGTATAAAAAAATATGAGGAAATATTGGCAGTTTTAGTTCTTTGAAATGTGTTGGAAAAGGGTATGTTACTCACGAAATCAAGAATTCTTTTGACGCATACTTTTAACCTAAATAAATTACCTAATATAGTAAGAGCGTTATCACATTACGTATAAGAAAGTTTCAATGTGAATTTGTAATCGTCAATATTCGCATATATCGGGTTAACCAAAATTCACACAATAAAAGAAAATCGTAATTCTTTAAATATCGTCACGCGGTTAAAATTACGCTACTTTTTATTCGGCCAACAGACCCGGGTTCGACTCTATGCAGTATTATTCTTGCAGTATTCTGCAGTAATGTTCAATAACGATCCACTTTCTTTATGAACCTAATTTTTTCCATTGTATGTATTTTGGGCTCTATTTTAAAAACTCTTTGATAAAACGAACGATTTATGGGGGAAATTTTGCTTATTTAATGAAGATTGACTACAAGCTTTCATATTAATATAAATTTTGTCAAAATAGGTCATGTTTTACAGTGATGATTATCACTGTAAAACAGGACTTATTTCGACAAAAGTAAATGAAAGATGATTGTCTATTTATCCTGAAACAAAAACGTAACAAATGGGAACAATTTAATACTTCACCTGGAACTAAATCCATATCATCAGAAATATCATCATAATATCATAATAATCATATCATAAACTTCAACCATTAAAATTTGCCTTCTCAACTGGAATCGCTTTCATGCGAATCTTGCAGAGACCAATTTGCGTTACATCTTAAGTAGGACGCTCCTTCGATGTATTAATAAACCGCCTCAAAGGCTATTTGGGTAAGATAGTTAAGTTAAAAGCAGAATTCTTCTGACAACTTTTATGACTTGGAAAAGGGCTAAAGACTTAAATCAATAGACCGAAAGTTAATTCCTCAATCGAATTTTCCGCGCCAACTTCTGCAAGACGATTAAACCGAATCGGTGTTTGACCTCAATTCAATTTTGGAGCACTGTTCGCGCCCACCGCTTTCAGCTGTTTCTGTGAACGGGCCAGGAAGAGTGATAAAGATAAGGAAACTATGAAAGAAATGTCTGTGATCGTTTCTCCGAAGGAAGTGAAGTTGCGGGAAAGAAACGAGGAATAAGGACCGATTCCATAATTCACTTCGAAAGCGTGATTAAAAATTTTGCGTGTCTTTTGATATGGGATAGGGAAAAATGTATCTTTCTATTCTTTTCTTTTTCCTGGTCTTGACCATGGGGGTAATTTGTAAGCCATTCAGGTATGAGTGATGCTGAATAATGGCACCCATCCTGGTCGCTCTCCGTTGAATGCTATTGAGTAATTTATGAAGTAATTGTGCTGCATATAATAAAATGATAACAGTTTAAACGGCAAATTATTCATTAAAATTCAAAAGGCAGTCATCATTTCGACATGCAATATTGTCGGAAGATTTTTAAATTTTGGAATGCAAATAACAATTTTGGTAGCCGGATTGACCTACCAGGGAGAACTTAGTATTTACACCTGTACTCATGAATATCCCAGCAGTGCTAATAAAGAAAAGGAATGTTTAAAAATTATAAATAATTATTTATTCGAATTCATTCGGTACCGTTTCAATTGTTTGGCATTTTCTTACATAAAAATTACACGGTAAAATTAATATTTCTGTAGACGTAGTCAAATTTTATCTGTTGTAACATGTATTTTCCTTATATAAAAATTGCACTACATTTAATAAATAACATTACATTCCCAAGGATGAATGGACCATTCTTCCTTGGGATTTTTCCTGGGTGCGCACCATCTTGCGCAAAATCACCCTTACCCGATTTCCAACATTACATTCATAAAATAATAACGATAATAATAATAATAATATTCATCTACTGAAACAGGAAGATGATCATAATTACATCCATTTTCATAATTATAATTATTGACAAACACACACAAGCATTCAAAAAATTCTGATTAGCCGGGACTCGAACCCGGGACCACGAGTTTAACACACTAGTATGCCAATCTCTCCACAACCCGGGCTAGTATACATAGACTATTTCCTCTCAAAGCACTCTGGCTTAGTAGACTGCCTCATTCCTCATCTTGCCTGCTCACCTCAACTTCTCAGCGAAGCTTTCGGCGTAAGGATTTTGGACCCAACTACCCCTTGCGACGATGAAATCGCTACATTCGCATGATGAAGCATTTTTGAAAATGATGCAACGTTTGCCTGGTCGAAGAGAAGCCGCGATCCCCTGGGCAAACACGGGCCTCGGGTCGTATTTTGGTGCAAATTTCCTAATTATCACCTCGAGAAAGGTTCTTTGCTCACCTTAAGCACGCAAATTCGAACGGCGTTAAACAAGTTTCAATCTGATGGAGTGACGAAGCACTTTTTCGGTCGCGAGAATGAGGAAACGATTGATATTCTGCGCGGATCTCGACTTGGAAGGCTTAAATTTAGACCTCCGCCGCATTGGATTTGACACACAAATATCCCAAAACATGAGAACTTCACTCTTACTGCCATAAATTCTCCACTGCTAAAGGTCGGGCGAGATTGGGACTATACAGTCCCTTCTTACATCTAACACATTTATATTTAGTTTAATAAAAAAAATTATACTCAAAAGAAAAGAGAGGGGAAAAGAACGAATATAGCGGCGTGGAAAAGTTTCCACCTCAGAGCATATTGAGTACTGAAAGTACAAAATGAAAATAAGGCTAAGAGTACAAAAAAAATTATCTTAAACTGCTATAAAAAATTGGAATCAACAAAATGGTTCGTTAATTGTGTTGATGAGATAAGGGGAAAAACAAGAACAAAAAAACTATTAAAAAAACAACGACAACAACGAAACCAAGGTCAATAAATGTTACTCAAACATCAAATGAGGATTACACAGAGAGAAAGGGAGACAAGATATTGCAGGATAGTGGGATGGATATCTGAAGTTAGGATATCCAAGATGATTTTTTTAAATGTGGGTGGGATTGGAGACCCCAAGCGAGTTAAAGAGGTAAAGTCGTATGTAAATGAAATTTCAAATTATTTATTTATTTAATTAAAAGATATTTATGACACATTTTCCTAAAGCAAGTGGAGGAAATTGAGAACTTAATATGTGGAGGAAGTGCATTCCAAAGATTGCTGGCTGTGACGATGGATGACTTGCGGAAAATTTCTGTACGACGGTGAGGAAAAAGGAGTTTATGTTTACATCATGTATTTTATCAAAAGAATCAAAATGAGAGAAAATATAGTAAGGAACACATGAATTTAAGGTATTAGTATTACAAGATGTATTATCGTAGAAGATGTTTATATTACACCACATCGCAATTCCACCTGTTAAAGTTTTCACAGTTTTAATCTTAGTGAGAAATTATTTTTATCATATAGCTCTTAATGACTATCCTGAAAAACACGGTTGAATCTGCTGGTGAATATACCAAAGCCAAATTAACTGAGATAAATTTCATCTTAAAAATGAGCAGAAGAAATAATCACAATGAATAAAATAGTGTATAGGAAATAAAATCGATTGTGGCAGGCTTGATATTGTGGAAATTCATATGAAAAGGATGAAATAAATAAAATTACAGTTACTCTTTTCCACAGGTGTATTTAAAGAAGTAAAAAACACGACCGGTTTTTACTTCTTTAAATACACCTGTGGAAAAGAGTAACTGTAATTTTATTTATACCATCCTTAGTGTATAGGAAGAATGTGAAATGGTTTAAGGAAGAGGAAGTTCTAGTAAAAGACAGCTGAATGTAGCGAATATGATTCTGAAAACGGCTTTAAGAATGTTAGGTAATTTATGTAAAGATATATGTGACAGAAGAGAAAAATATATGCAAATGTTGGAAAATATTACGGTTGAGGTATAAATTCATTTGAAGAAATAAGTATTTCATGGTTTCATTCATTTACCTCTTCCAAAAACACATCCGCGTTTTAAAGAAATTACGACAATCACTATTCCTATACAACGGAGGGTTTGAATGTCTAACTCCAGAGTTTACATTTGGGGAGAGATTGACACCCATAGACACCTCTTTTCACTTAAACCAAAGAAATATTTCAGCAAACAGAGTCGCTCTCTTATATAATTTAATACCTTCAATAGTATTTATCAACTTGACTGCCTATTAATTTGTAAGTACTGTCTGTACCAAATTTCCTGTATCCATGTTTGCCGGATTGTTTAGATGTACCGTTTTGTTTATATTTAAGTTAATTGTAGTCATTGTTTTTGGTCATCACTGTAATAGAATTATCATAAAATGTTTCTAGGGTTTAGATGGAAAAGAGGCAATTTTGGCCTAACCCTGCCGTGAGAGTATAAAATGATAATAATTAATAAAAACAGGGAAAAGATGATAGGTTTTTATGCGAATTCGATTTTCCCAATTCCACATAAGGAACGCAAGAGGAAAACACATCGCACAGTGAAGTTTAGCTTCAATGCTTAAGAAAAAAATTGCTTAATAGATCAATAGAATCGCTACTAATAGGTTAAACCAGTGTAGTGTTCTGGGAAAAATATCCGATGCTAAAATATTTTACGAAAAAAATATAGCATACGCCTTGATTCTGTAATGAGAGGAACTTTCAAAAATTTTTAAAATAAGAAAACGAAATTTCTGTACCATCAAGATCATATAAGAATCCCATTAGAATATTCCTCTTTTCTGATTCGCAAGCATCAGTGGTAGACTGGAAATCAACGACCCCATGCACACGTGGTACCTCTCAGGTAAAGCAGTTTCCGTTTTGGGAATAATTTATAGCATTTATCGCGCAAATGTACTCCGAGCATCTGGAAATCAAACAAGCACTTTTCCACTTCGAAATTTTGAGAGAAAGCATTAGTTTCCTGTGAAGCAAGGGTAGGAAATCATGGACGTAAAATCCACTTTCTTTCTCTCAGAAAACAATTGGAACTAAACCTAGTCTCACACCCCAAACCTTTATCAAACTTTTCCTAAACTATCCGATGAATTTTCAGTAAGGTAACCCCCATACTTTATGGGCAAAATACTGCTATACTCGCACTCTTTTGCATTATTACGAGTCACTACTGCTTCGTTATACCTTTTCCCGGTTATGGTACGCAAAACAAGGTATTTGACCCCATTTTTCCCGCAAATTCCGGCCCTTTCCTCGTGAATTTGAATCTTGCGAGTCATCGCCGTCCCAAAAAGAGGAACCGCATGGGCGCCACCAATGGATTGCGCAACCCAGTTCCGACGTAACGATTTTGCGTACTCGAGCGGTAGTACGACTCCCCCCTCAAACCGATATGGACTCTCACTTTCTTCCGGCGAACGTCACTGCTGACGTCATCTGGTGTGGACGTGACGATCAGCAGGCGCAGTTTAGGACGAAAGGGAGAGCGCGTGGTTCCTAATTCCGGATTAGTTACACTAAATATACACCCCACGGACCATTCGTTCAGGTGATTCGTGAGGAATGCTCCTCCGTCCAAATTTCAGACGTCATTCTTACCTCTTTTTCAAATTTAAAAGCTTCTCGAATGTCTTCAAAACAATAAAAACGCGCTCTGCCCCCGTTGTAAACATCTCCCGATACAAGGTGAACCCTCGATTATCCGGGATAATGAGAGGGAAAGGATAGACGAATAATAAGAAAACGCGGATAATCCAAACGTTCACTTTTATTCATCGTAATGTTCATAATTTAAGTACCGTATTTTCTGGTAGATAACCCGCGTGTTATCTATACAACAAATATAGAAAAATGATAAAAATAATAGTGCGTGATATACAAAGGAAAATCTCGTTTCATTGAATATCTTGAATATTGAACTCGGAAACAAATGACTATACAACAGACGTCATATATCGCGGAAGTCACGGAGTATATACTCACGTACTAGGGCAATTTTATTTCAACCAACATATTGTAAATTTTAACCTAATCAACTTATTCCATTCAAAATACAAGAGTAATTATCATAAATATTACGGTAGTGAAAAAACATTCTCGTCAACATAATAACAATTTTGAAATGCGCGTTACCAAGGCATTTATCACTGAAGAAATTTTTAAAATGCGTGTTACCTATACATTATCACAGTGAAGAGAGTTTTAATGCGTGTTATCTAGTAGGTGCGTGTTATTTACCAGAAAATACGGTAAATTAACGGCTTTTTATTTTCTGCGCACAAATACTGTTATTTTCGATCGTTTCATGAACTCGTTAAGAATTTTCCTAATCCAACCGCTAATTGTTTTGTGATGTCATTGCAATCATATTCCCACTTCTTTTTTCTGTAATTTCAAGTACTTCAGTAATTTTAGTTATTTTTCATCATGTGTTTTGAATTTTCCTTCGTTTTTTTCAAATTTTAAATTAAAAATTAAAAAATCCCTGCTCTGAAACTTAGGTCGGACTTTATTGTCTCTCATCGGTACCCGTTTTTAATGAAATCAGTTCTTTGCAAAATTTAAAAACTCGATCAAAACTAAAAAAATCATTGAAAATCGATTAAATGAATCGATGAAAGCGCACAAATTTAGATAACAAATGTCAACCGAAATCTCACCGGCTACGGTGGCGGAGAGGTTAGCACTCCAACCCCAAGGTCCCAGATTCGAGTCCCGGCTAGTCGGATTTTCCGGTTAGAAAATAGCTGTTTGTGATTATAAACAATTATGATTAGAATGGATATATTGGTGCCTTCCTGTTCGATTAGGATTCCTGTCCTATTAGAGAAACGAATACATAAATCTATTACAATTATGGTCCTGCTACCAAATATTGACGAATGAAATATTTATCTTTTGTCTTTTTGTACGAGATGGAGAAAAATGCATATTTAACATATTTATCTTGTCTCAGTGTTGTTCAAGGCAGTGATGAAATAAAAGCTACTGAGGCATGAGTTATGCTGAATAATGGCATTAATTAAGGTTTCTCCTTATGCAATGATACGAAAATTGTTACTCATATAGCCATTGTGATTCACCAACGTGGGCTTGATCTGCTTATAGCATTCTGACTCACAATCAGTGAGGAAAGCAAGGGCAAACTACCTCACTCCTCATGTTGCCTAGTAAGCCTCATTTCCCTCTCCTAGCTCTTCGTAGCTGATGGTAGAGGGGATGAGGTCCCAACCGGCCTTCGGCCCGAGAATTTTACAAACGGACAAACCGATTACAGTTATATATCCAATTATATACTACAATTCCAATTTAATAACCAATATCACAGTGAATATTTTACGCGATTTTAAACAGAGAAAAAATCGTCTTACAGATTATACAGATAACATCTATCGAACGAGGGAAATTTTACGAAAAATCGATACACTTCAATCAAAGCCTTCGATATATCGAATCGGAAACAACATGCAATGACAACAATAAAAATACATCACTTCCAATATTGAGATTGCCTCGAGTTCTTACTGGGGTTATTTCCTGTTAGCTCCTCGAAAATAAGTCAGTAGGTCGGGGATAACGAACCTATGTCACGCGACAGCAGTGATTTGGCAGGGGGAACCGCAACGACCCTATCATGGTTATTCTTCGTAAAAAATAACCTTCAAAAGAAATAACTGTGAATTCTGTTAACTAATATTGAGATTTCCTCGATGAAAACGTCTTCAACCCATCTTTGACATTGATAAAATTAGCTTCTCACTCAATGCTTTGGCGGCATCTTGGCACTCAACTCCTTGATTTCCATCCGAAAAAAAGCTTCGTCATCCCTACTGTAGGAGAAACAAATATATTTACATCCAATTCTTGAGAAGGCTTTATCTCGTAAACTGAACTCACTCTGCTTCTGAAAAAGTAGTAAGCATTGTTTAGGATATTATTGTATTTTCGCTTCTATACAGCCTCAATTACTAGGTTTAATTGTAATCTTACGAGTTAATTAATGAATTGGTACATATATAAAGCGCAATGGATCTTAATTTTGCAAAGAAATTATAAAAATTACCAGATTTTACCTTTACGCTCAAAATTCTCAAGTAACGTTATTTTGGCTTTTAAGCATCGTCCAAATACTTCATTTTAACTGATCGATGACAGAAAAATTATTTTTGAAAACCATGCGCAAAATATTAGTTCGAATAAGAAGACTAAAATTTTAGAACTTTGTTGAAAAGTTTCTACCGCTTAAGAAACAGACGACCTGTTTCGCCCAAGGGACTTTTGATGCAGGAGAAATTTCGCCCAAAGACTTTGTAGCAAAGAATTTTCCACCCAAAATATAATTCACTTGACGGATATTTTACTCCAGGGACATTTCGCCAAATGGTATTTTGAAAAGAGAGTAAAGTATAAACTAGATAATGCTGTAAAAATAATAACTATGATTGCACATATTTAAAACTAATAGACAATGATCAGTACACCAAATTTAAGCTTTTTATCTCTGTGTTTTCGGGGTTTTTTTCGCTCCCCTTCTTGTGTGGGCGTTTTCCAGCATCGTGGGTTTTTCTCCGTAAACCTTCAGAGTTTTTTTCCCACAACCCAAATCTTCTTATTTGTATTTATCTCCTACTTTGTGTTCTTTACACTTTTTACTTTCTTTATTTTATTTTTTAATGTTTGTATTAATTTAGGTTTAGAAATATATAATATTAGGACATTTAGATTTGTAATAATTTAGCATAGATGTTAGTTGTAAGTTGACTTAATTTGATTAATTTTTTATGTCAATGAAACAGAGGTTAGGTGTAAGAGAGGCCCATTGGGCCTAACCTCGCAGTAAGAGTGAAATAAATAAATAAATAGACTCCCTCGATGTGTGCACTAACGACATAAATTCCAAGCACAATAAGTTACTCCGCTACTCCTTTCAGAGACGGCGGATAGTAACGGTTAACGTATAATAGTAAAATCAGGGTTATATTTGATCCCAAATTTTCATTTTGTTGAATGTTTTTAACCACTTAAGGCCTCGCTCTTGTTAGAGGTCTCGCGCTTGTTAGGAGTCTCCCGCTTGTTATCGGCCGCTCGCTTGTTATGGACCTCGCGCGTGTTGTCTATGTCTATGTCTATGTGTATACCCTGCTAGCCACCTTTCGGCGTGTGGCAGGGGGTGCATGCACCAAGACTCTATTTACCTAGTCGATTACTTTCGCGTATCGTTCGCGGAAAAAACGAATTCTTGAATCGGTTCGTTTTCGCATCTATTTCTCTTATTTTCCTCGCTGTATCGGAGCGGCCTATATAGCAGGGAGGGCGCATTATGTCCGCGACGTCTTCCGAGAACGTGGTTTCTCTGAACTTATTTAATAAATTTATCCTTAGTGTTAATCTTCTTTTTTCTAATGATTCCCATCCCGCGTTCTTGAGCATCTCAGTAACGCTTACTGATTTATCATAGCAATTCTTCACGAAACGTATCGCTTTTCGTTGCACCTTTTCTATTTCTCGAATACAGCACTTGTCGGCTGGGTCCCATATACTACATGCATACTCAAGGTGAGGCCTGACTAACGCGAAGTAACAACGCTCGCGGACTTTTTCTTCGCTTCTTCCGACTATTCTCTTAACAAAACCGAGTTTCTTAAAAGCCTTTCCACATATGTTATGGATGTGGGCACTCCATGATAAGTTATTAGTAAGGGTCACTCCTAGATATTTCACCGATTCTTCCGTTATTAAGTTTTTCCCTTGGAGGCTATACGAGTAATCTTTAGTTATCGATTTTCTTTCAAAGAAGTTAATTACTGAACATTTATCTACATTTAGCTCCAATTGCCAATCATCGCACCATTTTGCAATTTTATTTAAGTCATTCGAAAGGATCAATCTATCCTCTTCTCTCTCAATCTCTCTGTAAATTACCGTATCGTCCGCAAATATCCTAACTTTACTATCGATTATTTTGCTAAGATCGTTGATATATATTAAAAACAGTATCGGCCCGATTACGCTTCCCTGCGGGACGCCTGAGGTTACCTTAACTAGGTTGGAGCTAATTCCATCAAGTACTACGCGTTGCTCTCTGTCGGAGAGGAAGTCTTTTATCCACTCTATTACTTCTGCATTGATGCCCGCAAGTTTTAATTTGTACAATAATTTTTGATGGGGGACCTTGTCGAATGCTTTCCGAAAATCTAAAAATATCGCATCGACTTGCTTTTTATTTTCCGCAGATTTCAGGACATCGTGGACTAATAATGCCAGCTGAGTCTCGCATGATCGAGTCTTACGAAAACCATGTTGGTTTTGTGTTAAGGGCTCCTAACACAAACCATGTTGGTTTGTGTTAGGAGCCTTCCTCTTGTTGGGGGCCTCGTGCTTGTTATAGGCCCCGCGCTTGTTAGATGAATCACGCATGTTATGGATCTCGAGCATGTTAGGACCCCTGCGCTTGTTATTGGGATCGCGCCTTCAAAATGTTGACTGAGATTATCGGAAATTAGGAATACATATCAAATGCGAAACTTCAGCGTCGAAATAAATGGCCTTAATTCAAATCTCAATTGAACATTTTTCTGTAAAGTGATGGGAGTCTAAGAATAATATGATTCGCAATTTTACAGAGAGGTGGTTAGGAAATTGACTCCGTGGATCATTTTGAATTGAGATAGGAATTTACTAGACCGATGAGTTGAGAGACGACTTAAAGAATGTTAATGTTTCAAGAAATCAATACCGACGATTCTTTATGTGGTACCATTTATGAGTGTCTGTGCCTGGAGAAAGTAAAAAGCTTGCGCTGAATAATTCATAGACTACGCCGATATATACTTCAGAAATTCATCTTTCACATTTTAAATCTTAATATATTCGAGTGGTTAAGAGCATAACTCTCGTACTTGGGTAGTGTTCTATGATGGGATGGGAGGTGTGGAGATAAGGTTCAAAAAAGAATAACATTGGCCAAGGAAGTTTTTGTAAAGCGAAGGGAATTGATGACTAATGGTCTCGATAAAGGAATAAGGAAAAGATTGGTAAAATCCTTGATATGAAGTGTTTTGCTGTATAGTCGTGAAACATGGACCTTACGAAAAGAGGACATCATAAGATTGGAGGTATTTGAGATGTGGGTGTGGCATAGAATGGAAAAGGTGAGCTGGGTGGATAGAAAAACAAACATAGAGGTGCTGGGAATGGTTGGGGAGGAGAGGGTTGTAATTGAAGTAATTAAGCGCCGACAGAAGAAATGGGTGGGTCAAATACTGAGAGGAGAGGGATTGCTGAAGAATGTAATAGAGGGTAGAATGCAAGGGAAAAGACAGAGGAGAAGGCAAAGGCAAAAAATGTTAGATGACATAAAGGGTGGGGTAAGTTACCAGGTAGCGAAGGAAAGGGTTATGAATAGGGCATTTTAGGGCACATGGACCTACCGAAAGGTAGAACACTTTAGTAAGTAAGAGCATAATCGTATGCTTTATTCACTCATCTATATTTTTTCGTCATCTTACCAGTCAAAGGGCCCCGCAAAATCCAACTGCTTACAGCCTCACACCTAATAAGTCCTCTCCTGTTTACACTGACTCATGGTTTTCAAAGCTGAAGTTAGAAATAAGAGTTAAAATGGTGTTCTTGTTTGCATTGAAGAAATTCCAGCAACTCTCATCTTATCTCAGTTCTAAGAATTAGCAATCCGCTTAATCGTATCAAGATACACAGAATTCAGCTATTTAACAGATACCTGATGTCACAAGCTCAAATAGGCCTGGAATAATGTATCTGTAATGATAAACTTCTTCTGCAAAATGCAATTCTCAAACATTAGATGTATACTAGTTAATAATAAAAAATTTGTTTACCTTCGGGGGACTTGGGACGAAAAATTATGAGCAAAATAGAATTGATGGATAAAGCCGTTATTATGTGAAACTCCATAACGGTAATGTTTGAAATAACCTGATCCGTTCAATCTTCACATTTTTATGTGAAAATATTGCGAAGCTGGAATATTGTTATTTCGACCATTAACGAGCAAAATTTGAAGGTAATCATTTTATATCGTCAACAAAGGCGACTGAGTGGAAATTGACTTTAAATCTGGCCTCTGGCCCACTGGCAAAGTTATCTGGTAAAAAACGATGCCGTATCATAAACCTATTCCTAATGCTTCATATTACTTGGTTTGAATGATCACAGTAGAATATTTATAAGGCAATTTTTCACCTAAGGCGAGGGAAATAGTAGTGATATACCGCGTTGTACACGGGCTAACTCATCTACATAAGTACCCTGCAAGCCGCCTTCCGGCGTGTGACAACACGATGTTCTTTGAAGCTTCCTGAAGAGGAATCTGAAATAAAATCCTGCGACAATTTGCGACGCCTATTTATATACCGAATTTGCGATGGCGATGCAATAGCCATATCCGCGCGGCGGAGCGTCACCCTCTTCAACACAACAGCGTGGATAGAACGTGATAAAAATATGCTAAAATTTCGCTAAATTTTATACGTGATTTGTTTGCGAAAGAAACCAAAAGAATAAAGATTCTTACTGAATTTACTTTGTTGTGGTAATTGTCTACTCTTAATACTTGTCTACTACTTAATTGTGCAATTATTCTTAATAATTTAATATTGCACAAAAGATAAAGAATGCGAGAGATAAAAGTGAATTTACGTGTATTTCTAATGGCGACGCATTGATAATTTATCTTCGAACCAAAGACCTTTAGATTAAAAATAACAGCCTATTATCTGCGCAGGGATCATATATATAAAAAGCAAATGTCTGTCCGTCCGTCCATCTGTTCGTCCTCGTATTTATCTCAGAAACGGCTTGACTTAGAGATCTGAAACAAACTGCATTGTGTTTCTACGATGCTGAAACCCCCAGGAAAACTATTTACATCTCTGTAAAGGCCCGAGTTCGAACCCAGGAGCAGAAAGTACGTTTCCAGAAGAGATGAACGTAAAGTACGTTTCCATGACTTGCAGAGGTCGTTTCTTTTACAAAATTAAATTAGAAACAATGGTCCTACGAAACTGAGACAAGTTTCACAAGAAATAAAAATGTTCATAGAATCTTATTTTAGTCGTGAAACAAACATTCATATAAATTCGAAATTGCGAGAACTTTGATAAAAATATTCGTAAATTTTTTGGGAAATAAACAACCCATCCCTTTGACGAGCAAGGCAATTGTTGAATGATGATTTCATGAGTTATCCCATATAAATACACGGGAATAACCAGCTTTTATATTTTTCTATAAGAAATGTATGTAAAATAGGCTTTC
>KZ308469.1:280711-325275 GCA_000376725.2 Ladona fulva | reverse complement strand
GATAATAGTTTAAATTGAAATGTTTAAAATTAAAGTTATGAAAATAGCCTTGAACAGAACTATGACTTCGTCAGTATTCCGTATTCAAAATAGAAACTATTTACATTATATTTCATGATAATGTTAATTAGCGAAAGGATATTCTTAGAAATTTTATTTTTTTAAATATCGCTTCTCGGAGATAATAGTTTGAATTGAAATGTTTAAATTTGAAATTAAGAAAATAGCATTGATCAGAACTTTGACTTCGTCAGTGTACCAAATTCAAAATAGACACTTTTTACATTATCTTTCCTGCCAGCATTGAAAAGCAATTAGGTATTTTTAAAAATCTTAATTTTAAAATAACACTTTCCGAAGAAAATTGTTTCAATTAAAACGTTCGAATTCGAAATTAAGAAATAGTATTCAATAGAACTATGACTCCGTCAGTGAACTGGATACGAAATAGAAACTTTTTACATTATCTTTCATGATAACGTTAATAAGCAAAATGATATTCTTAGAAATCTTATTTTTAAGAAATATCGATTCTCGGAGATAATAGTTTATATTAAAAACGTTTAAACCCAAAATAAAGAAAATAGCGTTGAACAGAACTATGACCTCGACAGTGTTTCGAATTAAAAATAGGAACTTTCTACGTTATCTTTCCTACCAGTATTAAAAAGCAATTGGATTACTTTAAAAATGTAAATAAAAATTTTTTTCCGGAACAATTGTTTCAATTAAAACACAGATATTGATTGAATACCAATTACCGTAAACTTAACTATGGAGAGGAAAACGACTCCTAAATACGAAACCTCTACTATTTTGTTTCGCATAGCAATGAGGTCAGATTTAATATAATTTCAAGAGATCCATGAAATACTAACAATCTTGTTTTACACAGATATTCTTTTTACACAGATATTGATTGAATACCAATTACCGTAAACTTAACTATGGAGAGGAAAACGACTCCTAAATACGAAACCTCTACTATTTTGTTTCGCATAGCAATGAGGTCAGATTTAATATAATTTCAAGAGATCCATGAAATACTAACAATCTTGTTCCGAGTAAGCACTTAATTTATAAATTATCTATTAACAAAGTACTGTTACAAGAAAATAGTATTCGGAAAAAGTAACCAATGATAAAATTCTTGAAGGGTTCAACGCCTGACGATTGTTTAGCAAGTTTGTTAAACATGAAATCTCTATTATCTTGTTTGCCATAACAATGAGATCTTGCTGACTGTAATTTCGAGGGTTTCATGAAGTACTAACAATGATGTTGTCAATAAGCGCTTAATTATCTTGGTAATTAATAAGTTATCTAATAAAATGTATTGCTGCGGCGAACATTGTACTTCGTAAAGTTATGCGATACCGTCATTGTTGAAGCACTCAACACTTAACAACTGTTAAGCAATTTTTTGTTACTAGGGTAGGGCCAAGCAGTGCCGAATAGTCTCTTCGAGTATTTTCCTGACTGAAGTTGGTGTGATAAGAACACCCATAAGCCCATAAGTTCCCAAAGGCCTGCTCTACGAACTGACGGATCCAGGGTGGATAGGGGCGATCACAACTCCCCTCTTTTCCAATTACTTTTTAGCGATAGCAATTTCCCTTGGATGAGAGGATGAGGTTGAATGAAAATCTGGAATGGACGTTTTTTCGGTCACTATACATCTAATGCTTTTATAACCGTGAAAAAAGTAATTTAGGAAATGCAAACAAAGTAATGTAGAGATGATCCATAAGGATGTTGTCGTAAGCTGTCCCCTTGGGAAGGACCTCAATCCGTCCAAGATTCTGCTTAACTCTTAATCCGCTTCTCTACTGGTTCTCTACAGGGAAAACAACTCTACCAAACAATGTGGTTGAAATAAGAAAATGGGTGATAATTTTCAGCTAAAGTCACCGTGTAAAATGTTCAACGTGTGAACATCCTACCTTCATTCACTTTAAAGGCTTTGTTTCATAGGAAAGTTGTGGCATATGATACAGAATTATCCCCTCACAAGTTTCTACTAGTAGGTCTGCCCATGGCTCCACGTGGTAACCAGACCATGCAAACCATGCGCGTACAAGGTTGGGACGCCCTAAGCATGTTTTCTCTTACTATTGATGCAAACAAAGGTATATGGGGTGCCAACATGAAAAATTACACAGGGACTTTCTGAGCACTTGATACTGCTCTTAATAAAGACCTACGATGCAAATCATCAGAGAATATGAAGAGTTAAAGAAAGAAAACGAACATACCTGAAAAGAAGCGTTCCAAGCAGTCTTCATATATCTTGGCTCTTGCACTATCATTCACAAACACTAACAGAGCACTTATCACTAAATATTACACACACACAACATTACTGCACACTTAGGAATCGACTTATACACCATCAAAACACTCACTATACCGAAGAATCGTAGCCTATTTTGCCTTTTCACGGTTACCATGTGGGAAGGAAGCCAGAAGGTCGTCCTTGGCACGTCTCTTTCCAGCCCCTAAACGAAGCCCTCCGCTGCAATACCTCCGGTCGAATAGTGTCAAAATATCAAGGGCAAATGCTTGCAATGTTTTCTTCAGCTGTGGAATCCTTTCTCACCGCAATGTCGAAGAAGTACATCTCCCAACGTTGCAATCAGTGTAAGGAAAAACTTCCATGCCTCGGAATCCAGCAAGAAGAGCTGCGAAGAAAAGGAAACGGTGAAAATTACAACGCAATGTTAGATTTCAACAGAAGCAGTAACCATGACATGTAATATCCAAAATGAAATATAAAGCTCAGCTGGGAAATGTGAGGAAAGGCATAAAGAATTGGCGCCAATTCACACGTGCTAACTGCATCTAACGAAAAGTCACAAGAGATAAATATAACGAAAGTATTTGTAATTTATCGCTTAAATTAGAGCTACTGGCAATAGAGCGTTACAATTAGGGTGCTTTAAAATATAAATTTAAGGTTTCAAACGATATTCCACATGTAAAAAAGCGGGATTTCACCGCCGTTACCCTACACACACACAGAATGCACGGTCACTCAACTGAGTCAGGATTAAAAAGGCGGGAAATGAACGGAAGTACACGAAAATAGAAATACGTAATTATTCCTTTTTGGCGCGTATTTTAGCCGCGCTAAAATCAAATCCAATTTCAGGTGAATCAAGAACCTCAGCCGAAACTATGGCATGCAATGGCTCTGATTAATGAACTTGGTTTAGGTTGCAGGTTGTCTATGAGATTGAAATATAGTTACTATTCCTCATTCCAATATCGTACATAATTTGCACTGGCAATCACATTGATTTTTATTCCACTTTAACTCCATGTCATACATGGATGTTAAGGGCTATTAATCTAAAATATAACGCAAATTCTAAATACGAGTGCAACTTAAATGAAGCATGAATGAATAACTCGGAGGAAGGGTTAACTTGGGGAAAATTAGCTAAATATAATAGAAGATTCTCTGAAAAATTCCACTGTAATAAAAAAATTATTTTTACGACCTTGATTTCGTTTTCTTAAGCTCTACACGGCCTTATAATTTTACATTTCACTTCAACGCGGAACAAAATAACGTACATTAACTAGTTTCATTCGGATTTAAACTCGATAAAGAAAAAATGACTGAGTCGGGATTAATATAACTCATCAATGAATGGGATAAGGTTGTTATTTCATGAAAATTCGAGCGGCTAGGAGTATTCCCAAGGAGAAACGGACATGGAAAAAGTATGACATGACCGGGATTCGAACCCTCTGTCTTCCGCAGAGCCTTCACCCGGAATTTTTTAAATGTCGTCTTATAAAACAAAAAATCTGGCGAAATTAAGCGCTTTCACACAATCCAACCTCTCACATGGAGAAGATCTTAAAGAATGAGTTAAACCGTAGAGAAAAACAATAAATTCAATGAGTTGAGGTATGACAGAGGAATTATCTTTTGCAGTTCCAATCGGTTTACTTATTACGAAAATCATTAATATAGCTAAGCCGTACTGCAAAGGGCTTATAGTATAGAGTGTGTGTATGTTTGTCCACCTAAAACTCGAGAACCAGAACTCGCACGACTTTCAAACTTTCGAGGTTTAAGAAGGTCAACTAAGTACATATTCTTAGTCGTGGAACATTGCTTTCGATTCGAAATTGCGATAATTTTTATAAAATAAGCGTACATTTTGTGAAATTTTGCGGTTGTAAACAACCGGTCCCCCTGACGACTAATTCCATTGTTGAATCCGATCTCATGCAATTTAGTTCACCTTCATCGCATGCAGAGTTTGTTTCTTTTGCAAAATTAAATACAAAAGAATAGTCAAATAAAATTGAGAAGAGCACCAAAAACTGAATAAAGATTCTTATTTTGGTCGTCGAATATAGTGTTTCAAAATTGCGTGAATTTTGATAAAATAAACGAAACTTCTAAAATTTTAGGTTCTAAACAAACCGCCCCCCTGACGTCTAATTCCATTGTTTAATCCGAGGTCATACAATTTCATATTTTCCCGATCTAGTATCAACGGGCACTTCAGCTAGCTTTTCATAAACTTATCGCAAGGAATTGACGAAGTCATATAAAAAATACAGCATCACTTCATTTTGATTATCTCAACTGGTCTAGTTCCAAAATTAGCAAGCAAGCTACCAATTCCAGTGAAATGAAATTGAGAATAATAATAATAAACGTCTTTATTGGGCGAAATTGGGACTAAGGAGTCCCATCTTCCATTTAACCCTTGTCATAAAGTGAGAGAAAATATACGAAAGAAAATAAAAGAAGGGAAGAAAGTGTTTTCGTGGAGGAGTAAAAAAACTGTGATATTTTATGCACAGAAAAAGTATCTCCACTGCAGGAAAACACCCACGAAGAGAAGGGGGATGTGATGTGGTAGAAGGGGGAAGTGGTAGAAATTGAATAGAAGATTTTAAAGTTTGTAATACATAGCAGAAACATCATTGTCAATAAAAGGTAACATAACAGGTAATATATACAAATTAATTCACTATACGGAATATCAGAAATTGATCCTTGTCATATGTATGGATACATATATGTGTATATAAAACATACCAGTAATCATATTTCGTCAATAAAATCGTGACTGTAATGTATGAACAATGTTCACTGTCAACAAGTTAGAATGTCTTGAAAGTAGCAAATGATTTCAACAAAAAAATACAGAAAAAATTGCGATAAGTTACAAAAATTATTAATAATTACAAATGAAAGACATTATAGGCATTAAATCATCAAAGAATGCATAGATATGGGACTTTACAGTAAAAGCAAAGCATTCCTCTCTCCAAAAATGGATACTACTCTGTGGCACCTGACCCACCTGGAACTTTATCTACAGGGATGGCAATTGTTATTGAATAAATAAAAAGTCACATTTCTAAAATTCTTTATTTAAATAGTAAAATTATTCATGGATTATTATTTTTCGGTTTGAATAGCGCGGGAGTCAGGCGCGCTATTCAAATTGTATCGTCTCAGGATCCTCAAAAACCCGGACCCCCAGGAACCTACTTGCGTCTGAAATGAAAATAAAAAAAAAACAGAAAAAGACATGCAAACGAAGTATTTCATCTTAAGTAATCTACATAAAGATAAAAAGAAATTACTAAAACAATGAAAGTCAATGTAATAAAAAGAAGAACATCTTAAATAGCTGTTGCCGCATTACAGTTTAAAATAAAAATAAAAGTTGATTGAAGAGAATTTCAAAATTCACCGAATCCCTCGGTCTCTTATAAATGTTTTGTAAGCACCAGGGTTTGTCGTCACACATTAAATGTTAAAAATGTTCGATGGAACGTTAGTCAGTTTGTCCTTAAAATTAACCGTCATATTTTTCATTACTTCTTTGGTCGGCTTTGTTTTAAAAACGTTAAAAATGCCTTGGATCTTGTCATTTTCGGGATATTAAAAATTTTCTTTATCATCCGCTTGTCGAAGGCGTCAATTCTTTTAATATTTCTCTTACTCGAGTAAAACCAAGCAGGACTCGCATAAGTTAAAATCGATATGACCAAAGCGTTGTATAATAAAATCTTGGATTTCCTACTTATTTTGTTGTTAAAAAACAAGTTATTGAGGGAGAAAATCGCCGCGTTTGCCTTGGTTAAATTGTATTCTGCATAATCGGACCATGTTAGTTGCTTGCCTAAAATAACCCCAAGAAATTTCTGTTTATCGGTTCGAGGAATTAAAATATCGTCCCATCGGAGATCTGTGGAATCCTTGTGCTTTCTTGTCCTCCTAAAAAAAAGCCTGGTGCATATCTCGGGATTANAGTAATTTTTAAATACAGTAATTATTATAATGTTTCAATTTCCCATATCATCAATTACTAGCTCAACTTGCTATATTAAATCAAAATATTAAAAATTAAAAAACAATTACCTTAGTTAGGGAAATAATTATCCTTGATTTAATAGCGATAAGTGAAATCTGAAGAAACGTCACACTTAAACAATTCACCAATCACTATCAACGTGATATTTTATGCACATTGTTCTTTTTTTAACCTTAACTTACCCTCCTTTGTTAAGCATAAAACATTCAGTAAGAATTATAATATTATTCGTAGACAATATATAAATATCCGAGTGAATTTTTTATCCTTAATTTATCACCGAGAGACATTTAACTTCGGTAGTAAATCGTAAAGATAGGTTACGAAAATAATCACTGACAAGGAGTGGTACTTTTCTTGTTTGACGATTTTGGAACTAGACCAGTTGAGGATGATAGCTAAATCAAAATTAAAAAACCAGGAGCGGATTTAAATAATCAAGAAGCCGTAGGCTCAGAGATCAAATTGAGGTCCCCACTATGAATTATGAGAGAACAGTAGAATGTTTTCATAAAATACACAAATATACATCCCATAGAAATCCCAGTCGCTTCACTACGGCAGAAATAAATAAACAAGTTTTAAATTACAATGCAGGGTATTTCTATATATTACAATGAATGATGGATAAGCTTTACTACACAATAGTCCAATAAACGTATAATGGAGACTTACTCAACTAATAAGAAATCCTTCTTAAGGCGAAAAACCAGAGCGATTTCACTGAAAATTAATTAGCCCATATCTTACTGAGGCCCTGTAATAGATGACACCCTCAGCTAGCGTTTAATGCACCTAATTATAAATGATTGATTCTGATGAGTTCTATATGAGTTTCTCTCCATTTCCTTAGGAGACATGCCCGTTTAAAAATTCTGCCTAATAACCCCCCCTCATATAAGAAATTTAATTGAGCACAATGACGGTATTAGTAAAGGAAAATGCGATACTTTTTTGGCTGTTTAGCCTGCGCACTGATAGCTGGTTCGAGATCAATGAATGGATTTTTTTCCCCCTCTGTTTACGATTTTTTTTAGCTTAAGTCCTACATCTTTCATAAATCTACCACAAGGAATTCATGAAAACATAAAAAAATACGGCATCACTTAATTTTGATTATCTCAACTGGTCTAGTTCCAAAATCGCAAGCAAACTACCACTTCTAGTGAGATGAAATTGGGAATGGGAATTTACTGTCCTAACCGTCGATCAAATGCTAAATATACGCGCACAAGGCCAGATTAAGACTCAAGCAAGGCAGTTAATAAACGGGACGTCACTGTTTGAATAAATTGTGATATCAGCGAAAAAATAGTGTATAGACATTAACAGTAACTGGGTAATTACACAGGCGAAATATAATTAAAGTGACATTTCTTCAATTGCATTACTTAAATTACGAGTCATCAAGGTAGAGCAATGAATGACAAGTTCATTTCGTTTCTCTGTAGAATACTGTTGTAAAAAAATTACGGAAAACAAATTACATAAAGGTGTAAGAGAGGCCTATTGACCTAACCACGTCAAAAGGGTTAAATAAATAAATGAAAGATAACTTCAAGACCCAATATTAAGAGTTAAATGGAAGATGGGACTCTTGAGTCCCAATTTCGCCCAATAAAAAAGACGTTTGTATTGTGTTGTATTATATATTCAACGCTACAATGAAAAAGGTTAAAATTTTCGTTATTTTCAATATTGGTTAACCAAATGGTCAAAATAGAAGCTTATTTCATTACCTTTCTTCTATAATTCTAGAAACGNAAAAGTTGATTGAAGAGAATTTCAAAATTCACCGAATCCCTCGGTCTCTTATAAATGTTTTGTAAGCACCAGGGTTTGTCGTCACACATTAAATGTTAAAAATGTTCGATGGAACGTTAGTCAGTTTGTCCTTAAAATTAACCGTCATATTTTTCATTACTTCTTTGGTCGGCTTTGTTTTAAAAACGTTAAAAATGCCTTGGATCTTGTCATTTTCGGGATATTAAAAATTTTCTTTATCATCCGCTTGTCGAAGGCGTCAATTCTTTTAATATTTCTCTTACTCGAGTAAAACCAAGCAGGACTCGCATAAGTTAAAATCGATATGACCAAAGCGTTGTATAATAAAATCTTGGATTTCCTACTTATTTTGTTGTTAAAAAACAAGTTATTGAGGGAGAAAATCGCCGCGTTTGCCTTGGTTAAATTGTATTCTGCATAATCGGACCATGTTAGTTGCTTGCCTAAAATAACCCCAAGAAATTTCTGTTTATCGGTTCGAGGAATTAAAATATCGTCCCATCGGAGATCTGTGGAATCCTTGTGCTTTCTTGTCCTCCTAAAAAAAAGCCTGGTGCATATCTCGGGATTACAGTTTAAAATAAAAATAAAAGTTGATTGAAGAGAATTTCAAAATTCACCGAATCCCTCGGTCTCTTATAAATGTTTTGTAAGCACCAGGGTTTGTCGTCACACATTAAATGTTAAAAATGTTCGATGGAACGTTAGTCAGTTTGTCCTTAAAATTAACCGTCATATTTTTCATTACTTCTTTGGTCGGCTTTGTTTTAAAAACGTTAAAAATGCCTTGGATCTTGTCATTTTCGGGATATTAAAAATTTTCTTTATCATCCGCTTGTCGAAGGCGTCAATTCTTTTAATATTTCTCTTACTCGAGTAAAACCAAGCAGGACTCGCATAAGTTAAAATCGATATGACCAAAGCGTTGTATAATAAAATCTTGGATTTCCTACTTATTTTGTTGTTAAAAAACAAGTTATTGAGGGAGAAAATCGCCGCGTTTGCCTTGGTTAAATTGTATTCTGCATAATCGGACCATGTTAGTTGCTTGCCTAAAATAACCCCAAGAAATTTCTGTTTATCGGTTCGAGGAATTAAAATATCGTCCCATCGGAGATCTGTGGAATCCTTGTGCTTTCTTGTCCTCCTAAAAAAAAGCCTGGTGCATATCTCGGGATTACAGTTTAAAATAAAAATAAAAGTTGATTGAAGAGAATTTCAAAATTCACCGAATCCCTCGGTCTCTTATAAATGTTTTGTAAGCACCAGGGTTTGTCGTCACACATTAAATGTTAAAAATGTTCGATGGAACGTTAGTCAGTTTGTCCTTAAAATTAACCGTCATATTTTTCATTACTTCTTTGGTCGGCTTTGTTTTAAAAACGTTAAAAATGCCTTGGATCTTGTCATTTTCGGGATATTAAAAATTTTCTTTATCATCCGCTTGTCGAAGGCGTCAATTCTTTTAATATTTCTCTTACTCGAGTAAAACCAAG
This sequence comes from Ladona fulva, assembly GCA_000376725.2. Taxonomy (NCBI): domain Eukaryota; kingdom Metazoa; phylum Arthropoda; class Insecta; order Odonata; family Libellulidae; genus Ladona; species Ladona fulva. The sequence continues at coordinate 315,638 of KZ308469.1, read as the reverse complement.
CAGGACTCGCATAAGTTAAAATCGATATGACCAAAGCGTTGTATAATAAAATCTTGGATTTCCTACTTATTTTGTTGTTAAAAAACAAGTTATTGAGGGAGAAAATCGCCGCGTTTGCCTTGGTTAAATTGTATTCTGCATAATCGGACCATGTTAGTTGCTTGCCTAAAATAACCCCAAGAAATTTCTGTTTATCGGTTCGAGGAATTAAAATATCGTCCCATCGGAGATCTGTGGAATCCTTGTGCTTTCTTGTCCTCCTAAAAAAAAGCCTGGTGCATATCTCGGGATTACAGTTTAAAATAAAAATAAAAGTTGATTGAAGAGAATTTCAAAATTCACCGAATCCCTCGGTCTCTTATAAATGTTTTGTAAGCACCAGGGTTTGTCGTCACACATTAAATGTTAAAAATGTTCGATGGAACGTTAGTCAGTTTGTCCTTAAAATTAACCGTCATATTTTTCATTACTTCTTTGGTCGGCTTTGTTTTAAAAACGTTAAAAATGCCTTGGATCTTGTCATTTTCGGGATATTAAAAATTTTCTTTATCATCCGCTTGTCGAAGGCGTCAATTCTTTTAATATTTCTCTTACTCGAGTAAAACCAAGCAGGACTCGCATAAGTTAAAATCGATATGACCAAAGCGTTGTATAATAAAATCTTGGATTTCCTACTTATTTTGTTGTTAAAAAACAAGTTATTGAGGGAGAAAATCGCCGCGTTTGCCTTGGTTAAATTGTATTCTGCATAATCGGACCATGTTAGTTGCTTGCCTAAAATAACCCCAAGAAATTTCTGTTTATCGGTTCGAGGAATTAAAATATCGTCCCATCGGAGATCTGTGGAATCCTTGTGCTTTCTTGTCCTCCTAAAAAAAAGCCTGGTGCATATCTCGGGATTACAGTTTAAAATAAAAATAAAAGTTGATTGAAGAGAATTTCAAAATTCACCGAATCCCTCGGTCTCTTATAAATGTTTTGTAAGCACCAGGGTTTGTCGTCACACATTAAATGTTAAAAATGTTCGATGGAACGTTAGTCAGTTTGTCCTTAAAATTAACCGTCATATTTTTCATTACTTCTTTGGTCGGCTTTGTTTTAAAAACGTTAAAAATGCCTTGGATCTTGTCATTTTCGGGATATTAAAAATTTTCTTTATCATCCGCTTGTCGAAGGCGTCAATTCTTTTAATATTTCTCTTACTCGAGTAAAACCAAGCAGGACTCGCATAAGTTAAAATCGATATGACCAAAGCGTTGTATAATAAAATCTTGGATTTCCTACTTATTTTGTTGTTAAAAAACAAGTTATTGAGGGAGAAAATCGCCGCGTTTGCCTTGGTTAAATTGTATTCTGCATAATCGGACCATGTTAGTTGCTTGCCTAAAATAACCCCAAGAAATTTCTGTTTATCGGTTCGAGGAATTAAAATATCGTCCCATCGGAGATCTGTGGAATCCTTGTGCTTTCTTGTCCTCCTAAAAAAAAGCCTGGTGCATATCTCGGGATTACAGTTTAAAATAAAAATAAAAGTTGATTGAAGAGAATTTCAAAATTCACCGAATCCCTCGGTCTCTTATAAATGTTTTGTAAGCACCAGGGTTTGTCGTCACACATTAAATGTTAAAAATGTTCGATGGAACGTTAGTCAGTTTGTCCTTAAAATTAACCGTCATATTTTTCATTACTTCTTTGGTCGGCTTTGTTTTAAAAACGTTAAAAATGCCTTGGATCTTGTCATTTTCGGGATATTAAAAATTTTCTTTATCATCCGCTTGTCGAAGGCGTCAATTCTTTTAATATTTCTCTTACTCGAGTAAAACCAAGCAGGACTCGCATAAGTTAAAATCGATATGACCAAAGCGTTGTATAATAAAATCTTGGATTTCCTACTTATTTTGTTGTTAAAAAACAAGTTATTGAGGGAGAAAATCGCCGCGTTTGCCTTGGTTAAATTGTATTCTGCATAATCGGACCATGTTAGTTGCTTGCCTAAAATAACCCCAAGAAATTTCTGTTTATCGGTTCGAGGAATTAAAATATCGTCCCATCGGAGATCTGTGGAATCCTTGTGCTTTCTTGTCCTCCTAAAAAAAAGCCTGGTGCATATCTCGGGATTACAGTTTAAAATAAAAATAAAAGTTGATTGAAGAGAATTTCAAAATTCACCGAATCCCTCGGTCTCTTATAAATGTTTTGTAAGCACCAGGGTTTGTCGTCACACATTAAATGTTAAAAATGTTCGATGGAACGTTAGTCAGTTTGTCCTTAAAATTAACCGTCATATTTTTCATTACTTCTTTGGTCGGCTTTGTTTTAAAAACGTTAAAAATGCCTTGGATCTTGTCATTTTCGGGATATTAAAAATTTTCTTTATCATCCGCTTGTCGAAGGCGTCAATTCTTTTAATATTTCTCTTACTCGAGTAAAACCAAGCAGGACTCGCATAAGTTAAAATCGATATGACCAAAGCGTTGTATAATAAAATCTTGGATTTCCTACTTATTTTGTTGTTAAAAAACAAGTTATTGAGGGAGAAAATCGCCGCGTTTGCCTTGGTTAAATTGTATTCTGCATAATCGGACCATGTTAGTTGCTTGCCTAAAATAACCCCAAGAAATTTCTGTTTATCGGTTCGAGGAATTAAAATATCGTCCCATCGGAGATCTGTGGAATCCTTGTGCTTTCTTGTCCTCCTAAAAAAAAGCCTGGTGCATATCTCGGGATTACAGTTTAAAATAAAAATAAAAGTTGATTGAAGAGAATTTCAAAATTCACCGAATCCCTCGGTCTCTTATAAATGTTTTGTAAGCACCAGGGTTTGTCGTCACACATTAAATGTTAAAAATGTTCGATGGAACGTTAGTCAGTTTGTCCTTAAAATTAACCGTCATATTTTTCATTACTTCTTTGGTCGGCTTTGTTTTAAAAACGTTAAAAATGCCTTGGATCTTGTCATTTTCGGGATATTAAAAATTTTCTTTATCATCCGCTTGTCGAAGGCGTCAATTCTTTTAATATTTCTCTTACTCGAGTAAAACCAAGCAGGACTCGCATAAGTTAAAATCGATATGACCAAAGCGTTGTATAATAAAATCTTGGATTTCCTACTTATTTTGTTGTTAAAAAACAAGTTATTGAGGGAGAAAATCGCCGCGTTTGCCTTGGTTAAATTGTATTCTGCATAATCGGACCATGTTAGTTGCTTGCCTAAAATAACCCCAAGAAATTTCTGTTTATCGGTTCGAGGAATTAAAATATCGTCCCATCGGAGATCTGTGGAATCCTTGTGCTTTCTTGTCCTCCTAAAAAAAAGCCTGGTGCATATCTCGGGATTACAGTTTAAAATAAAAATAAAAGTTGATTGAAGAGAATTTCAAAATTCACCGAATCCCTCGGTCTCTTATAAATGTTTTGTAAGCACCAGGGTTTGTCGTCACACATTAAATGTTAAAAATGTTCGATGGAACGTTAGTCAGTTTGTCCTTAAAATTAACCGTCATATTTTTCATTACTTCTTTGGTCGGCTTTGTTTTAAAAACGTTAAAAATGCCTTGGATCTTGTCATTTTCGGGATATTAAAAATTTTCTTTATCATCCGCTTGTCGAAGGCGTCAATTCTTTTAATATTTCTCTTACTCGAGTAAAACCAAGCAGGACTCGCATAAGTTAAAATCGATATGACCAAAGCGTTGTATAATAAAATCTTGGATTTCCTACTTATTTTGTTGTTAAAAAACAAGTTATTGAGGGAGAAAATCGCCGCGTTTGCCTTGGTTAAATTGTATTCTGCATAATCGGACCATGTTAGTTGCTTGCCTAAAATAACCCCAAGAAATTTCTGTTTATCGGTTCGAGGAATTAAAATATCGTCCCATCGGAGATCTGTGGAATCCTTGTGCTTTCTTGTCCTCCTAAAAAAAAGCCTGGTGCATATCTCGGGATTACAGTTTAAAATAAAAATAAAAGTTGATTGAAGAGAATTTCAAAATTCACCGAATCCCTCGGTCTCTTATAAATGTTTTGTAAGCACCAGGGTTTGTCGTCACACATTAAATGTTAAAAATGTTCGATGGAACGTTAGTCAGTTTGTCCTTAAAATTAACCGTCATATTTTTCATTACTTCTTTGGTCGGCTTTGTTTTAAAAACGTTAAAAATGCCTTGGATCTTGTCATTTTCGGGATATTAAAAATTTTCTTTATCATCCGCTTGTCGAAGGCGTCAATTCTTTTAATATTTCTCTTACTCGAGTAAAACCAAGCAGGACTCGCATAAGTTAAAATCGATATGACCAAAGCGTTGTATAATAAAATCTTGGATTTCCTACTTATTTTGTTGTTAAAAAACAAGTTATTGAGGGAGAAAATCGCCGCGTTTGCCTTGGTTAAATTGTATTCTGCATAATCGGACCATGTTAGTTGCTTGCCTAAAATAACCCCAAGAAATTTCTGTTTATCGGTTCGAGGAATTAAAATATCGTCCCATCGGAGATCTGTGGAATCCTTGTGCTTTCTTGTCCTCCTAAAAAAAAGCCTGGTGCATATCTCGGGATTAACCTTTAATTTCCATAACCTGCACCATTTGTAAATAATATCTAAATGTTCTTGCAGTCTGGCGTTCGCTCTATCGGGATAATGATTCTTCGCAATGAAAGTCGTATCGTCTGTGTATAGATAAATATTTGTACCAGCATATTGCGGCAAGTCAGAAGTAAAAATATTAAAAAGTAGTCGGAGATAACAAAGATCCTTGAGGAACGCCAGCTGCAATGTTATATACGTCGGAGGACGCTAGATTAAAAGACACATAGAAGGTCCGAATAGTTAAAAACGAGGCTAACATCTTGGTTAAATAAGTAAGAAATCCTGCGTCAATAATTTTAAAAAGCCACACTTTGTCAAACGCCTATGCAAAATCCAAAAAACACGCCACCGTCGCTTGTCTGTCATTGAAACCGTCTACGATATCTTCCGTTAATTTAGCTATTTGGTGGGGACTTGAGAATGGGACTTTACAGTCCCAACGGTCGATCAAATGCTAAATACACGCGTAACAGGCCGGATTACATAAGCAAGGCTACCGCTTTAAAGCAGTTAATAAATGGGATGTATCTGTTAGAATAAATTGTGGTATCAGTGATACAAAATAGTAAAGTTGCGATGTTTGTTCCCTTATCAATGTCGGAGTTAGATTTTTTTCTTATCGACGATGGAGTTTAAAAACAATGAGACCCAAGACTACGGAAGGAGCTGGAAACGAGGACTTCAAACAGTTGATATAGGTCAATAGGAAAGGTTCCAAACCTGAAATCGGTGTTGTGTGCATAGTTTTCTAGCAATTATAAGTCGCAGAAAATGCCTTTAATGATGAGACAATCAGGTCTAATTGTAGTAATTTCTAACTTTTAGTAATTATTAACACAGAAATGCCCCACGAGAGTAATAATTTACTAAACCACAAATAGATTTATGAAAATAATTTTAGTTTTTGTTGTCAGTTACTATTGACTGCATAATTGTTGAATATACATATATGTATATAGTAATTTATTATGATTTACCTAACTGTATTTAAGAATACTTAATTAAGCACAGCAGGTGAAAGGTATACTCACGAACTCGAGAAAGTGCAGCGCAAGGCGATAAGATTTGTTATAAAATGCTACGATAAAAGAGCAAGAGATATGCTCTCCGACGCAGGTTGGGAATCCTTGAAAGAAAGGAGATTAGATTCTAAGCTGCGATTGCTTGATAAATGCAGAGAAAGTACAGTCCTGGCCAAAATTAACGCAACACCTCGCGGCGCGACGGAGCGGGAGATCAAGCTAAAGGGGTAACTCGAAAGCTTGGGGTTTACATCCCTTGCCACACGCCTAAAAGCGGCTTGCGTGGTCTTTATGTATAAGTAGGTTAACGTCTGTGTAAAGTATTTTTAAATGGAGGAAGAAGGAAATGGGAAACCACGGTGGAAATTAGAGAAAACTGGCGGTTTGAATAACGTGCGTTATTGTTTAGAAAGTGACTCACGAACAACGTGATTCTGCGCTATGCGCATTTCGCCACCAACCATAACATCTACAAGGAAAGAAGCAGAAAGAAAGTATTTTATTTACGAAAATTTTAGCTAAATCGGCAGATACATTCCTATTTGAAAACATCAATGATTTTTGGCAATAAACTTTTCAAAAATAGTCCCTATGTATAAGTATTTATTATCACGAAGACTTTGGTAAAATATATTTCTTATCTCAAAACTGTTATCTTACAGAATTTAGGGACAGCCGTGATTTCAACGGTGGCAATAGACGTCATAGAAACGGGTTATCGAGCACTCGAATTTGTGAGGAAAATCGCTTTATTTTATCAGATTCTCGCGAATACGAAAAGGAGACAAAATTCGCCTCCGGGAAATCGCCCTCTATTGGAAATTTCATTCTCTATCGCAAAAGTCTCGAATTTTAGCTGCACGCAAAAAGCTGAAATTTAATTTCCAGTTGGCTTGGTTTTCTGGAGAAAATGTAGCCGATTATCTCACAGCGTGTCTCGGAAAGAAACTAATTCCCATGCGTATCGTGGAGTTCCATCACCCGAGCGCCAAACTCAGTGAACATCTGGAGCATCTCCCAAAGTAGTTTATCTTTCCGTATTTTGAATCGCACCTCACACAGTGACGGTAACTGCTTTGGTAGTCAACTTCCGGCTCCACTGACAGAGAGAGTTTACTTCTTATGACGGGTGCATCTGTAATGAATGTTATCTTAGGATGGAAACAGCTACGTTATGGGAGAAAATCTTCTTCGACTACTTCCGTTTGAGGCAACTGATGGTCATTCGGTAAACCGTGTCTCATGTGGCGAATGCAGAATATGGATATAAGATGTCTGTCTTGCATTATGGCAGGAATCTTCTCTCGACATTGCTCACTGGAAAAATTTCTTCATCCGCGGATGTTTGTCAGGGAAAAAACTTTCGTTTGTCCTTCCAAATCAATATTAATAGTTTTAATACGACATGACTATATTTCAAGGCGAGTTTAAGACTAGTAAGTCCCTTATTGCATCTAACCCTATGCCATAGAATGATTTAAAGGCATGTATATGGTACCTAAGAGAAAAAGCAATCAAAATAAGGAAATATTAAACGGGTTTTGAAAAATCATAAGCCTGCACTTGGGATATAAATAAGACCCTGCAGCAAAACACCCTCGAGAAGGGGGGTGTGAGAAACCTACGAAAACCTACTGACTTTAGCAACTAAACTTTAAGAAGATGGCAAAGGTGAAAATAAGAAAAGCGAAACTGTCTGTGACATTACTGAAAAAAGAAAGACTGAAAAACTGAATGGCCCGAACGTTCATATTTTCTGCTTTTTGCTAGAGTTCGTTAGCCGAGTCCGGAGAACAGCGAAAAAATCTTCGTTAGCCGAAAAACTCGTTAGCAGTGTCACTCGTTAGCCGAGGTATAACTGTATTCTGTAGCGGAAAAGATCCAAAATTAGTCAAATGATACAAATGATGTTTTACTACTTTTTTGTTTTTGTAATCTAGCATCTAAGTTATTCATTTGTTAGCATGTTTGATGGCATTGTTGTATTGTTTATTTACTTTAATTGTTTACATTGTTGCCTGTCATCAGTATGGGGCGACTGTTGCGTTGGAAATTGTATTTTAATTAGTTTTGTCTAGCAGATCGAAGTTGTATTCTATTTTATATATTTATAGCAACTGATCCCACTTTGGTTCATATGTATACGTTTTCAAGAGTGACAGACTCCTTTCACCTCGAAAAGAGAGAAAGTGTGGATATGGTGAATTACATTATAGGCCGCCTCATATCTCCTCCCCCAATGCGTTTAGGAAAAATCGCCCACGCTTATATTTTCTAAATCATTTAAATAGCGCGTAGTAAAAATTTCAACTGCGTAGGATCAAATTTGTAGGAGGAGATCGATTTTTAATTCAGACACATATCAAAGGTCAATAAATCACGGTCGGATATCAGAAACGCGGATTTTGCTTCACGACTATATACCACCTATATGCTAAATGTTTGGTTTTTCTGTGACTCCTGGTCATTGTTCCACAAATGTGTGAAGATGACCGAGTCATGGATTTGCGCGAATTTACCGTGTTTTGATTTGGTTTACGTCGACTCGGATAAAGCAGGAGATCGATATTGACTCTTAATGTATATCATTTTAAATGCAAATAAATGCTCTTCCGAACGATGTATAACATGTTTCATTACGACGGCAGATCATCAAAGGGAAACGCGTCAAAGTCCAGATCTATACTATTTTCAATCCGACAGTAGGGGTTTTATAGAAATGGCACGATTATTCGTAGCGATTGCGATACGAGGAATGGCTAAAGCCGCGCTCATTTTTTCATCCAAACAAGGGCTGGATTCCGCGCCCATTTCCCGAACCCGCACATTAGGCGCAATTATCTTCTATACCAATTTCTGGCCTCAGATCCAAAACATATGGCATCCGGCGAAAACTCGCGAGTATTAGGAAGGAATGATTTCAAGGGGAATCCAAGGACAGACGTTCGAAAGATCCGCTTATTTCATCCGCTTTCCAAATGAAACCAAATCAATGTAAACCTTAGTACGGATGTATGCATGCAACTTGTGAATATTTTTCATTCGGGCGGTAACTCTTGGGTTAAGAACTCCCCATTGAGTCCTTGACAAGTCTGCAAACAAATACCTTTTCTTTCTTGAAAATTCCTCTTCATTTTACGCCACTGAAGTCGCTCTTATCGCTCTTTTATCTCCAGCAGAGTTTATTTCTATCGCGAATTTAAATAAGGCTTAGTCACAGCACGAGGTCGATAACACGTCGATTTTATTATTGATTCTTCTTTATCTCGTGACACATTCACGGCTTGAAATCACGCTCGAGGCATGCCTTCGTAAAATATGCCAAACTTCGTGAAGAGATGTCACAACAGTAATCGAGGACCGACACATATATAATATATACGTTACTAATTATTACAACAGAGATAGATTAATTAATAGGGATTATAATCACTATTGTAAATATATTTAAAATAGTATCACAAGACTGATATGTCTGTATTCTTAATTTGCATTATTTTGCACTATGAGTTTATTCTACTTTATTTTTATATTTTTTATTCTTACAGATTTTTACCTCATATTATGTAAATTTAATACTTTAAATCACATAAATGTTTTCCGTAATCTTTATATTATGTAAAACGTATGAAACATTGTTTATTTATTATATAATTTTAAAACTTTCTTCAATTCACTATTTTCTTTTTTACTTTTTACAGTTGTTGATGTAAGAAGGCATTCGCCTTTAATAAAGATTATTATTATTAACTATAATTAGATAATTTAACGTTTCACTGCAGACCTTTTATCGTTTACAAAATTTAATTAGAATTAATGATGGTATGAACTTGAAAGAGATACCGCCAGATGGGAGATTTAACGAAAATTCCTATTTATAGTATCAAATATCGTTTAGGAATCCGAAATTACGAAAAAATTTGACAAATTATATCCACTTTCCGTTAAATTCACAGAAATTACAAGGAGAACGTCAGGTTTGTGGAACACGGATTTACACAAAAATTTCAGGACACTTTCCTTGCACCAAAATAACAGACAAGTGTCCGGCCGTTCAACTCAATGCGCCTTTGTTTATACAAAATTTGCAACTGAAAATCGAAGTTAGGCAACCACGCAACACACGTGCATTGCCATACATATAGCGGAACTTTCCACCTAGAAAAATGTTTATCTCGTTTTTTTTCACAAGCAATTTAATTTTTCTGCTATTTAATTTCTTATCTCCCAGACATTCTTTACCTTTCCCGTCAACATTTATTAAAATATACGTTAGGTAGGTAGTACTCCAGTATATATTGTACTGCTACACGTAGGTTATGAAGTCTCAGCCTTAACTACAAGTGTCTTTGACTTGGCCCTTTTATGTGGTATCAGTACCAACCCCGAAGAAAAGTGAGACATCAATCATAGCTGTCATAGCTTCGATTCCCAGAAGGCCCAAATACTCAATTTTTTCCGTAAAGTATGCTTTGTGCGGATTATAGAGAATTTATTTTGAGCCCTTCCCAGAACGATAGAGAATTGATAATCGAGATATTGTCATTAGACATGTTTTCGTAACGCAAAGATTTTTTCAATATGGTCTTGGGATCGTTTCCAGACTAATATTAAAATCTCCTGTAAGAATCGACTGCTTATAAATTTTAACACTGCCGCTTGAAGCCCTCCATTTTAATTTTCCATTTTTTTCTTTCTTCATTTTTTAAGGTTTTTATGTATCACAAAGTTTCTAGTAGAGAAATAGCCCGTTTTATTGCGATATTTTCAGTACAGTTTGTTTTAAATTGTAGAAAATGTTCTTCCCATATACTGTGCATACTTGGTTTTTCCCTTCGGCGGACGAGAAGGAAACGCCAAAGACTGCCTTAACCGAGGGAGATTTTAGAATAAATTAAAATTGATGACATTTTCGACATCACAGAATATTTCGCGGATAAATCAAAGCGTAGGAAAATCGCGCGTTTCATTTGCGTATTTCAATGAATGGAAAACGTGTGTAACCTCACGGAAACTTACTATTGCCTCCTGGGTTCGAACCCACATCTTCCTAAAATGACAATTGTTCTCCTGGAACTTTCTAGAACGTATATCTAACATAACTAATGGCACAGGATATTTTGCCGCCAATTTATGACGCCTCGGACAGCTCGTTATTTAAGAAACGAGGCCAGCTAGGAATCAATGATGATAGATTATGCCGAGGAATTTAGACTTAAGACAAGTCAAGGATGGTCAGCCAATAGCGCATTACATGATTACAATTGAATTCAGATAGGAAATAAAAAACTTACGCAATTTACATGTACACTCACAGAAACACATGTTTACATCACATAACCTACAGCTAAATTCCAGAGATCGCATTTATCATAGCCTATAGCGCATTATAATTGTTTGTGTGGCACATCTAGAATAAAAAATTCAATAATTGACTCATGAGCCATAGAAAGTTGGCCCTCCCTGATTTAAAAGATGACGAAAAGATTTCATCGTCTGAATCATAACTTTGATACTAGCCAAAAATTAATTAAAGCAAGGTACAGAAGTAAATGCAGAGAAATACGAAGAGATGTTCGTTCTGCAAATTTAAGGTGCTACATCGGACGTGCGAGTCCTCTTTAACGCAGTGCGTATAACCAATTTACCACTTCCAGAGTCAAAATTTGCTCTTGAGCGATGGCCTTGGTTTATGAATGCGCTCCTCAGATAACAGGAATGCCAATTATCGTATTGTCGGTTCCATTCCAAGAAAAGAAAATTGCGGGGACCATACTCAGTGGCTGCATTGCTGTGGCCTAAAAAAAACAGGACAACCACACCTTCAGGAATTTCAATGCGATAGACGATAATACAAGAACTTATATTGTTTCTGCACAGTCCTAAAATTTTCACAAAAGAATTATAGAGGATTGGAATTGGCATATTTAAATCTAACGATGGTCTAGGGATTATGAAAACAGTTGACGTCATATATTATGGCAAACACAAAGAAAAACACTCAGTGAATTTGTTTTGAATTTGGTCGTCATGGAGAATTTCCACCACCAATTTTCCAATTTCAATTTCCACCTGAATACGTTAATTTTTTCATATACTGTTTTCGATTTTATGCTGAATGGATTGCCTTTGAAAGAATTTAAAAATTTTATTGCTTTTTCAACGAAATATTTCATATAGTTGCGCCATTTTCAAGAAATATGGGTTTCATTCTAGTAAAATCCTGTGTTTAGATTGAACGAAAAAGTGAATTTTGAAAGAGGGACTATATCATTCAACATACAAGGTATGAATTAAAATTGACTCATGAGGTCTCATTAGCCCGAAGGCTGATTAGATCCTAAACCCATCTGTTACTAACTGCCAAAAGCCTTGAGAGGGAGTGAGGTTTACGATGCGAGATGAGGAGTGAGGTAGTATGACTCTTCCTCCTTAATTTCCTCTGAATTATTTTTATGGCAGTTCGTATTTCGTCTTATACGTTGTTAAATCTAGTCAGTGCTTATATAAATACCTACGATGAGGATGTCATTAGTATAATCATAATTAATTTTCACATTTCTTAACATAGACTACAATTTCATGTAATTGAAACTTTCATCGAGACAAAAAGGTAAATATTTATCCTTTATAACCAGTGAAGTGAATGAGCGTGGAAGGTTTAATTCCTTATTACAGAAAACATCTGGGACTACCAGATAGCAGTGTGGGTTGTGCGTTCTCCTTAGGTGAAAGCGGTCCGGGGTTCGACCCCCGATGGGGGTCCATATATGCGAAATTACCTCAAATGTACTTTTAGCAATGCTAGGAAACCGTCTCCAAAATATAAAGATATTCTCTTCGCGTAATGCTAAAAATTCTGCTACATCTTAAAGGAATGCATTCTCATGGACGAATAATTTTTGCAAAAGAATTCCTGATCGAACACCTTCAAGCTACTCCTGGATCCTTTCTTCTGTCAAATTCCAAGGAAACAAACCCATGCGTATGAAACCTCTATATTCTGTTTTGAAAGTGGCAAATTAATGGTATCTATTAATGCAGGTAAATCATCTATCAGCTCTTCACAGATAATTACCTGCATTTACCCTCGAAAATATTCAGGATAAATTGTAGAATGTCGTCGGTTTAAGGCTCTATAACTTAAAAGTAGTCAGCCTAAATTTTAACTATATAGTCAGCTTAATGTCATCCTATAAAATTATTGCGAGAAAGATTTCTTCAAATCGCAAGTTCGCTTTTGCAAGAGCGAAAAATGAACTCTCGAGGAACTGTTATAGTTATCTTTGGAGACAGCTATGTTAATGAAAGAAAACGAATTTGATACAAAAAAGTCAGAGAATTAGGCCCAAAAACGCGTTCCAGTGGGTACAATTTCAAAAACCACGTCAGACGAAGGTCAATTTGCGCTGATAGCAAGTACATCGTAAAATTTGGGGGTCGTAAAAATCAATTCCGTAAGGAAATAAACGCTTATCTTCTCTCCCACGAAGTGCTCTAAATTTCAATGGTTCAACACACTCAATGTTCTCGAAATAACAGACAAACGAGCCAAAAAATAGTTCCTTATTTTACTGTTTTTAATTGTTTCTGAGTTGCTGGTCCTCGTCTATGACTGCACGTATTTGAAGAAACACTATCGATAGTATTCTAAGCGAGTAAATACAGAATAGTAACACAATGTCTGAAACAAACATATGATTGTAGAGCGGTGATCATTGTGGCAATTAAATGATTGTTTCTGTACTTACAACGTTGTCACTTGTTGCGATGCTGTTGCTAGCAGCAACGGATAGGAAACTGTGGAGAGAGTGCGAGGAATCAAAATTCGCTCATGAATAGTGATCCTAAAATGCGTGTTTATAAGAGCCCTCTCAATCTAAAACTCTAAAGCCCTCTCAATGTTAAAATCACATCAAAATTTTTAATATCTCAATGTCTTAACTCAACAATACATTCACTTACAAATTATTTCTGTGGCTACATATTTGTAGCTGCATAGTTTCAGAATAGTCAACAGATATAGTATGCTCAACTCGGCGACAGTCTATCTCGTCGAAGGATATTTGGACGACGAATGTAAATCACCATTGCTATAAAATCAGCAGTAGCAATTACGTAATTTAGATAGCGACTACTGTTTTTCACGACTTAGTCCGAATAATTTGTGGTCCACCGAGCTAAAAATATTTTATTGTTCTAACGAATTACAGTCTTTAAAAAATAAAGTACATGGGAAAGCTAAATAAATTAACGATATACTGTTAATTTTTTAAACTTCGTTACATGTACCATTTTGCCAAAATGGGTTTAGGAATGATGGTAAAAAATAAGATACCGATTATGAGGAAGGTATTTTTTGAAGCACTAACTAACAGCACTACAGAAAAATTGTTCAGGGATTAATTCCGCCTTACATTGGCATATTTATTATTTTAGTCCAGTGAACAGATAATAACAACATATAAAAAACATTACAACTATATGACCTTCTGTAAGGTCGGATGTATAATTTGACTGTGATGATCTAATAAGGAGTGAAGAAAGGGAGGAATTAGGTGAAAGGGGGAGTGTGAGGCTATTGAGGTCCGATGGTTAGTCAGGGATAAAGGGAGGGTAGCTTATAAGACAGGGGAGGAAGGATGGAAAAGGCGGTTGTTCGTTAGGAAAATAATCAGAGAACTGGAATGACTTCAAACTGCTCTAGGGCTCCGTTCGTTTGAAAATAAAGGACTTTGCAAATGAAGGACTGGAATGCTGTAAGTCTATAAAATGGTTAACGAAATGTGAAAAAGAAGACGCTTGCTTAAAATCTTTAAATGCTCCGTAATTCAGATGTAGAAGTTTATTGAGGTCTGCCCGATGTACATTTCAGTACAATCATGACAAGTAAATTACTGCAGACTTGCATTCACATCGGTCGCAAATATTATTTTTATATAATACGTTTTGGCTTGAAATATATCTAGTGCAATATTTTTATTACGGAAAACGGGAATAATGTTTTCAGAGAAATTTGGCTCATTGAAACAACTCGCCGCGGTCTTCCAATTTGCAACTGAGGGTCGCGAGGGGAAAGGTAATATCAGTTTCCCTACGCTTCAGAAGTTGATTAATCGAAAGAGGAGAGTATCTATTTGCAGTAGCTGTTAGTACATACAATAATATAAAATACAATCTTCCGGCAAAATTGTGAGGGATAGACAGTATAGAATCAGACAGAGCTTGAAAGCCGCGAATACCTCTATCACGTGGCGTCGAAAGATCTTGGTAGGGGTAATTGCTAATCGCGGAAACGTTATGTCATTTCTGAGAAGAAATTGAGGGAAACGGATTAAGTACACGGCTTTATTCCACTGAAGTCGAGTTTTATCCTCTTACATAATTTGTTAATACTGTCATCCACTTACGTAACTTTTTGATCCTCTTAGTAGGTCACTTTCTACCTCTACCCTGAGGATTTTTTATATCCCGGAAATAAAATTTATCTATGTTAGAGTTACCTTGATTCTCGTACGGTAGTCGCGAACGTCTGATTTCCTAATTTTCGCCGTAGGTACGATTCTTAAAATAAAAGATAAAAACGCGACCACTTAGTACTGGAATTGTGATATCGCGTATTTTGCCGTACAAATCAGTAATCAAAAATTTCTGAAACAGCTTGTCCCTATACTCGGTTTTTCTATTCTTAAGAGATTCCCAGTCGAGGTTTTTGATAATTTATGATGCACCGCTATCGAAAATATAGTCTCCCTTACCAGCCGCTCTGCTTTGTACGCACTCTAGCTCCAAAATCAAACCCCTCTCGTGTGGATTCTACACCGCGCAACAGTAACCAAGCAACGGACGAACGAGCGAGAAATATGCCACCTCTTTGACACTCGATTGAGGATCCCTAAGAACGCGGTTACATAGCCTCACTGCTCTATCAGCTGATCCCATTGCATCTTGAATTGGCATAGGAATCTACCTACAGCGCGCCTTATAAAACCGAGCTTTTTAGTTGTTTTACCGCCGATTTTTCGGATGTGAGCTCAACTTTAGATTACTTATAAGAGTGATTCCGAGATATTCAACTGAATCTACGACATTGACATTCATTCCACTTATTTCGCACCGATAGTTCTAACGCAATTGTTTCCTTTTGAAGAAATTAACTACAGAATGTAGTAAACTGCGTCGAACTATTCCAATACGATAAAAGAATCATCAGATAATAAGCACTACGAGCTAGCAATGTGACCCAAGAAACGCCACCAAACTCAGCGGAGCACGAGTTAACTAGGGCACGCCCTCTTATGCACGTGCGTAATATCAGAGTGTATTCGGGCGTGAACGCCATTATGCTTCTTTCCTGTTCACTCTTTACAGATGAGTCCGAATGAATTGAATTCTCTATCGGCATCTTTAAATCTTTTGTCACTTGTGAACTCTCCCGCCTCAATTAAGGGAAGATTTGTCCCAGTTGACCCTGAAACGACCTTGCTAAGGGTTCACTGGGGCGACCTCCTTCACTTTCACCCGCCGTGCCACAGAAATCGATCCCATCGCCCGCGAACTTCCACATTCCCTCCTTCGGAGTCCGTACATCATGTACTTCGCTTCAGTCTCGACATTCGTAAATACAGTGAAATTCTCTAAGGTAAAAGTAAACAGTAAGCCATTCCCTCCTCGTGTGCATACCTTTAAGGCAAAGGTGAGGAAGATGTGAAAAATGCCGACAACGTGTCTAAAATTATTTTAGATGAAATTTAATTATTGTTAGGTATTATTCAGAATGTAATGATTGATGGCTGTTATTATAGACGTAATGTTGTGATTTTTTATGTCATTTGTAACGTAATGTAATTGTTGTGGTTATTTTGGACGAAATTTAAGGATTGTTGGATGCTATTTCTAATGTAATGATTGTTGATGATTATTGTTAACGAAATGTTAAAATTGCTGAATGTAATTTGTAATGTAGTGATTTTTGATTGTTGTTCTGGACGGGCTGTAGCGACTGATGTAGATCTATATGAGATTGTATTATCGTTGTCCGGACCGTTATCCAATTGTAACGCGTGTACATAAAATAATAATAATAGTATAATAAAATATTAACCCGATCGATGATTGGCAATTAGATTAGGAAAATAAAGTCATGGTGCATGCACCCCCTGCCACACGCCGAAACGCGGCTTCAAAGTTACTTAGACATAGATAACTGCAAAAAATATCCCAAAGTGATCCTTGGTTCGAGGTCGGCAAAATCCTCCCATAAAGCAAACTGGCAATTATCAAGTTCTTTTGAAACATTTCCCGAAAAGGTGGATAACTATTGCAGTTGTACAGAAGTCGAGATGATGTTTTCTACTGGAAGTTGACCATCGCAGAATTGATCCTGGGTTCGACGCCAGGGCGCGTTAAATATTCCCCTATAAGGAAAATATGGGAAGGAGATGTAATTTTATTCCAATGGAATTTCAATTGAGCAAAGTGCGTCTCATATTATGGCAGGTTGCGACCGAAACCTTTCTCCCTCTTCAGTTACCAATATTTAGGAAAGAAAATCGTAAGAAACATTCATCCGAGAGTTTACCGGTAGGAATAGATTGAAGGTCCACGGAATGGGTGTGACTTTCTGTTATAGGGCGCCCTATTTCACGGTTTCTTTTGGGTTTAAGCCTTTTCTTGATGCGTGAGCTATTATAAGTTATTCACCATTGCCACATATTCCCCGGTCTCCTCTTAAGGACTTTGAGGATCCTGAAAGTTACAAGATGTGCACGACAAGAAGAATGATAAACGAAATCATGAACGAGGAGATATTAAATCTGATGGAAATTCGTCGCGAATAGACGAATGAATAGACAAACTTAACTACCCGGCGATGCTCGGGAAGAAATTTAGGTTATAATTTTTACATTAAGATTTATTGCGATGATGAAATGAATCAAAGAGGTAATAAACACCGACAAGAAACTTATTTTTAACGCGTGCGTATCACCGATTCTATTTTTCATGGTCAGCAGTAATGGCTCATTGTTTATTTTTTAATTGGAGGGACTGTTGACACCGTGAATGATGAGATTTTACGTTGGTTAGGTTAGTTACGTTAGCTAAAATAACAAATTAATCTTGCAT
This sequence comes from Ladona fulva, assembly GCA_000376725.2. Lineage (NCBI taxonomy): Eukaryota > Metazoa > Arthropoda > Insecta > Odonata > Libellulidae > Ladona > Ladona fulva. The sequence goes on along the minus strand of KZ308469.1, from coordinate 297,905 downwards.
GAAATATCTTAGACAGTAATGGAATATTATAAAATACACCCTTTACAAAGCTATTTTGAAAACTGTTCCTTGACTGCTTTTGACAATGTTTCACACTACTTTGACAACGGTTTATTTCGTTACTAAGGAACTCCTCCCTCAAAATTGGCGAAACTTCATTTAACTTATTTCAAATGTATATTTATTATAATATACATCTGATCTTTCCCAGCCAGAATGATTAAATTGTAAGTCTAAGTCTTCAATCATTTAATACGTTTCGTATGAATAATATTTATAAGATATTAATCGCTAATGGATAAATTTCCATAAAAATTAGTGATACACTACATCTCGTTATTTATCATTCTGAAATGATAACACATAAAATATTATATTGCTGAGTTTTTAGACAATAGTTAATCGGTTAATAAAACGAAAAAATATTAATTTCCTGATCAATTCCATTTGAGCAGAAATTTCTCTCGTATGCTTAAAGATAATACAATGAACATAATTATCATAATCGCGTTTGGTAAATTTCCCCTTTACTCACGATGGAACTGCATTTTACTAGCTGAAGTGCCCGTTGATTCTCAACGGGGAAAATGTAAACATGAATGAGCTCGGATTCAGCAATGGAATTGGGTCGTCATGGGGACCGGGTGTTTATAACCACGAAATATCACAAAATATTCGTTTATTTTGTCAAATTTCCCCCAATTTTGAGATAAAAGTATTTTTCCACGGCCAAAATAAGAATTTTCATTAAATTTCCCTTCTTTTGGTGCTCGTCTTGATTTCGTACGGCTATTCTTTCTGGTTTAATTTTGCGAATGAAATAAAGTCAGTAATCGATAAACTTTTACATGTATTTCTTATGGAAATCTAGCTGAACGATCCTGGTTTAAACCCAGCGAAGTTATCGAATGAAAAGTACTTCCTTCCGGGTTTCAGAGAACACGTATGCAAAGGGTGACCAAATTGGAAAAATGGTGTCGACTCCAATCTTAGGCAAACATACAAACAAACTCAATTTAATTTCATTGAACACAATGCATTACATTTCCTTTGTGAACGTAAGTTTTGCTAATAAATCTCCCACAAACATTTTCATCTCATCCCTTGCATTGACTTGTTCAGTAGTTAAAAAAACTGTCAACGGAAATCGGGCAATTTCATCCAACATAATGATTTGTAGTAAGTTGTAAGAAGTAAAACTGAAAAATACTTCACAGCAATAACCGATATTTCAATTATTCGTTTTCATACATGTTGCATGGTAATATTATCATATCTCGTGACAGTTTTCTACGTAAATAACGGTGATTTGCACACATTACTAGCATTAGAAAATATAAAGAAAGAAACAATGAAGAAAAATATCTTAAGCTAATCTTCCTGGTAAAACGTGTGAAAATAACAGCTGAAATAAAATAAGTTGAGAGAAAAGCTGTTCATTATATTATTAAAACATATCTTGGGAAAAGTAATGAAGAGAAATATTCTTCAGTTGTAGAATAACTGAAAGGCATTATACACTAATCCAAAAATGGATTGATGATTGTAGCATTTTTTTTAAATACAGAAATGCGTAAAAATATAACTCCTAGAAATGTGTACCGTGACTTCAACAATGCCAGTGTCTTCATGGCGAAACTCATTCATAGCTGTAAAATTTTATCGAAAATTTGTTTGTATTTTAAAATTTCTCGCAATGAAATAATTAATAATCCAAAAATATGATTTCATAGCAGTGAGTTTCTTTCGGAAATGTTCTTTACTGTTCTTTACGTCGAGAGTTGGTACGTTCACATAAATTAGAATTGGATCTCCTGCCTTGGAAAATATGCGACAAATTTCTAGGTCAAGAAAAGGACAGCAATTTAGGATAAACTTGACACTGCGTGCATAAGAAAATCTAGGAGATAGACGATAGTTACGTGACAGTGACTCGAAAGCCAATTATTTATGATACTATGAGTTTCTTAACCGGTAGGATGCGTCCAACTGGTGAAACCTGGGCTGAAACTTGCAGGTTGTCGCTTAATTTAATTCGATTTTCTCTTTATCTTTATATTATTTTGCTTGATTTCGAATAAACAAACAGATTCAATCAAATTCAAATAGTTTCAATGCCGTTTATGAAAAACATATAAATATGTAAACACGTAAACATGTAAATATTCGAAAATAAGTAATTTAATTACATCAGTCAGTAAAACAATCTCGTAGCAATTAGTTGGACTTGGTTGTCTTGACGACACGCAAAATGAACTTTAGAGCGTAAACTATTTATCTTGCTGTTTTGTCGCCGGATGGAATTCCTAAACGGGCCGATCCTTACGAACCAGTTCTTTAAAACAAGACATTTTATACTTTTACTGGTAAACGCTCCCGTCAAGCATGACGGAACATAATTTAGTTTAAAAATATATCTATTATCGTATATATCTGATCCTCCTAACCACAAAAAAATTCCGTCGTAAGATTATAACTAAATATATTTCTTACCTACTTTAGGTTTCTTGCCTACTTTGCGTAAATTTCACTACTAATTTGCGTACTTCACGACATGAATGAACTAATCAATTAAGATCACTGCCAATTAGAGTTATTCTCAATCTGACTACAAAGGCTAGGTGGATATACTCAACATTATTCTGCGCCAAACTGCTACTCTGGATACTGAGCTTGGTCCTGCACTGGATAACTCCAAGAGAGTCCTTCGTTGAGAGTGACCAAGCTCAGTGTCCAGAGTAGCAGTTTGGCGCAGAATAATGTTGAGTACAGCTATTTTATTATTTTCTATTCTTCATATACATTACAGTGGTACCTTGGCTAGCTATGGTCATCCGTTCCAAGATTGTCGTCGTTAATCAAAACTGTCGTTATCCAAGGCGTGATTTCCCAATATGCTGCATATTTATGCATATAAAGTTCATTTAAATGTTATAAAAATATGGTAAATGTACTTTATTCATTTATAGCCGCGACAAAAAACTATCATTTAAAGCTGTAAGAAAAAGAAGATTGGAACACGGTTTGTTTATGAATTAGAGGTTCAGAAACACTCCGTAAGCCGTCTTTCGGCAAGCAGAACTCGCGTCAGATTTTGCGTTGCATCGACGATGAAATTTTTATTCGCGTGAAATCAGCCATAGAATAACTCTATTTGGCAGTGATCTTAATTGATTAGTTCATTCATGTCGTGAAGTAAAGAGCCCGTGAAAGTGACCCAAGTCGTGATTCATTAAGCGTCCTTCAAAAGAAACTCGTTGCATCAGGTAGTTAATGAGCTTCACTTCAAAGATCCAATGAATAAACGGATGTGCAAAAATAATACACTTTTATTTGAGCCCGGATCTTCCGTTTTCCCATCATATATATAAAAAGCAAATGTCTGTCCGCCCCCGTAATTATCTCAGAAACGGCTTGCCTTAGAGATCTGAAACCAACTGCATTATGTTTCTACGATGCTGAAACCCCCAGTAACACTATTCTTATCTCTGTAAAGGCCCGGGTTCGAACCCAGGAGCACCTAATACGTTTTCATAAGAGATGAACGTAAATTACGTTTTCATGACTTGCAGAGGTTGTTTCTTTTACAAAATTTAATTAGAAACAATGGTCCTACGAAATTGAGACATGTATCACAAGAAAGATAAACGATCATATAATCTTATTTTAGTCGTGAATCATTCATATAATTGCAAAATTGCAAGAACTCTGATAAAATACACGGAAAATTTAGAAATATTTTCGTAAACAACCCATCCCTTTTACGACCAAGGCAATTGTTGAAAATTGATTTCATGAGTTATCCTATATAAATGCACGGGGATAATCAGTTCATATAATATTTAAGAGAAATTTACGCAAAGTAGGCAAGAAACCTAAAGTAGGTAAGAAATATATTGAGTTATTATGTTATCTTGCGACGGAATTTTTTTGTGCTTAGGAGGACCAGATATATACGATAATAGATATATTTTTAAACTAAATTAATTTCCGTCATGCTTGACGGNTATTTATTTATTTATTTATTCTTAAATACTACAAGTAGGCACCAGGCCAGGTGGTAGTATCAAGGGGAAAAGAAAATAAAATAAAATACCCTGCCCGGTATTCGAATTTTTTTGTGCTTAGGAGGACCAGATATATACGATAATAGATATATTTTTAAACTAAATTAATTTCCGTCATGCTTGACGGGGGCGTTTACCAGTAAAAGTATAAAATGTCTTGTTTTAAAGAACTGGTTCGCAAGGGTCGGCCCATTTAGGAATTCCATCCGGCGACAAAACAGCAAGATAAATAGTTTACGCTCTCAAGTTCATTTTGCTTCAATGAGTCTCCATGGAGAGCCATACATTGTGTTTCACGATCAAGGATGTGATAAGGCATAAATGTATTTATCAGTACTGGGAACAGAAAAGGAATAATTTTTTGGAGAAGAATGGAATCAGCAAAAATTAGGAATAAAAGAGAAGAATTTTCTGTCACGCAATTCGCGCGATTTTATCTTCATAAATTCTAACATCTTGTTATTTAAAAAACTTTGTAGGACTGAAAAGTTATGAATTTTAATCTAATAGGCTTCCTAATAAATTTAAATTGGGATCCCTTAATTCCAATAAACAATAAAGGCTGCAAACGACAGGAACGTGACGTGATCATTTCTTTCGAAAGGTGTGTCGTACCTCCCTATCTAATGGAGCACTGGGTTAATATAACATTTTAATGATTCCGCAACCGTGGAATGCTACTTAAAAGCAATGAATGAATGAACACGTATAAATGAAGGTCATTACCACGACCTCATCCGCGGCCTCAGAAAATGACACGGAAAAGAATGCGACCTTAGGAGATATTTTGGCACCGCCTCATCTTTGAAAGAGTGCCAATGATGATATTTTCCTTGGGTTAGAAGTGTGTCACAAGCAAACAGCTGATTCTCGAAAGCATTTAGGCCGAGTAGATCCTGAAGAGATGTCGATAGGTTTACTTAATTTTTATAATTCAGTCATTGAATGATACTTCCGGGATAGTTTTTAGAAATAAATTATCTTTCAGTTTATATAGCGGTTACTCAAGTTGGAGAGGTTTTAACCACATAGGAAGGTTGAGTGACGTTTGACCGCCATTAGGGAATACAATCCACATCATATTCAAAAAATTACTATGCGTTCTTGTTCCCGGTGAAAGTTCGCGAAGAATGTCAGGACTTTTTGAGTCTAAAATTACCCATAATGCAAAACTCTCTATTTGGAGTCATGATGAGGTAACATCATAAGAACATTTTCCTGCTAATCAAAAAAGTTACGCTCTAGCCAATGCTAGACAAGTAATCCATGGGTGAGTTTTCTATGTTGCGTTAAATACCTGTCGCTTTAAACGCAATTTTAATAATAATTTTCTCAATGTCTTTGATAGAAACAGAAGGATGGATCCCAGTTACATCCATTCTAATAACTATTATTGTTGACGAATAAACACTGCCATTCCATTGCCAGATAAACCCAACTCCAATTATTTTTTATAATTATAACAAATATACATCTAAATCTACATAACCTACAAGACGCGTGTGGCAGGGGGTGTAAACACCAAGCGTTCGATTTATTTCTTTACATTTTGTTGTCGCGTATCGGAAAGAATGAGTCCTTAAAACGACTTGTTCTCGCATCCATTTCTCTTATTTTACGCTCATTGTCGGGTCGGTCGAAGTAGCAAGGAGGTCGAAGTAGCAAGGAGGTCGAATAATACCGACTACCTTTTCCGTAAATTTATCCATACATTATTAAAATTTTTTATAACGCTTCTACGCTTGGGTTTTGCCTTTGGGACATTCACACTTTAACTGCAATATAATATATAATAGTATATTATGAGTCCTTAAGACCCTTAGACTTAATAATATTATATATTGGAGATTATAGATTATCTTCGCCTTAACTCTATCAAATAATAATAATAATACCATGACCTAAAGCAAAAAATAGTGAAAGTCCATTTTAAGTACACATTATAAAACCGGGCCTTAGAGTGCATTTCAACCAAATATTTACTTCTAATATTATCATCTAAACATAGCGTCAATATGTTGCTTGCTAGGTGGCACAGAAGAGGCAGTATTCGTGTTTATTTATTATTTTTATAAAATGGACATGTTTCCTAAAGTAATGTGGGGTATCTGTAAAGTAAACGGTGGTATTTCTCTTTCATCTCTCGGTCAGAATGTTATCTACTGCCATGCCATATGAGTCACCGGGTTAAAACGAATTCTAGTAGAAAATCTCCACCCATGAGTCAGAACTGATGGTTCAAGGGGCAACGCTAACAACGTCACTTCTCTCCTACGATGATATAGAATCAAGAATTCTCGTCGTTTTATTTGGTTTGCAAGAAAATTTCCCTACGACCGTTGTGGTGGGTGGGACATTTCCAGCTTCCAAGCGAAGTTGAAAGGTAGCGAATGGTATATTTGCGTGATTGCAAGGCTTTTTGAGATTATCCCATTATAACTCTTCAACATCGCGTTAGGGAAATTTCCCCCATTAATCATCATCATATATTTAAAACGTACATTGAAATAATCTTCAAAATACAATTCACAGCAAATTATCATCTTAAAATATATAAATCCACAAATAAATGAAGCATTAGAGGGAAAAAAGAGAGAAAAAGAAAGCCCTCTTAAAAGCAACCCTGGAAAAGCCTTTAGATTTATCATCCTCATCAATAAACAAATAAAAAGACGTGAGGACCATTCGTGGGGAAAGAGAGTAAAATGTTAATTAATGATTGAATAAATTTGTAGATGTTCACATCCATTCTTTAAGTTCACTTGCATAACCTTGCAAGTGTCTGGTGCTGTGAGTTTAATTAACTCATCTGGTACATATAGTTTAACATTATTAATGGAGATTCTTTGACTATGTGATTTGCTTTTAATTGTCGTTGTGAAGATGAGTCAAGGAGATGATTCTTTTATCACCTGCAATGTCTAGATAACAAAGCTGTTGTTCAAAAAGGGATGATGAACTAACTCTCATGCCCGTTTTTTGGTGTCATGGCTCCCATGGCTCATGGTTTATTTATTTATTTATTCTTAAATACTACAAGTAGGCACCAGGCCAGGTGGTAGTATCAAGGGGAAAAGAAAATAAAATAAAATACCCTGCCCGGTATTCACCCTAGTCGGGAGGAAAAACCCCCAAAACCTCCCGAAGGCAGTACATCATCATACAATAGCAAATATAAATACAGAATACAGATATAATTACAGGATACAGATATAATTACTAAATACAAATATAATTGCAATATATAACTACAAAACCCTTTTAATTCTATTAACAAATGCTTTACAGGAAGGAGGAAAAGGTTCGAAAACTTCTTCAGGTAAATTGTTCCATTCGACTATTCCGCGATTAAGAAATGGAACAATTTACCTGAAGAAGTTTTCGAACCTCTCATGGTTAATGCTCCCAACCAGCCTTAGGGCTGAATACATTACAGACGTGATGACATTTTCATGATGTTCGTTAGGACAATCACGAGCGATTTTTCGTTACGGATCAATATGACCATACCCGACTAAGTGGTCACGTAACTAAACCTCACGCCACTACTTTAGGATTAAATTCCAGCATAGCCCGAATGCCTGACTTAAAAAACATTTCCTATGCTTCGTTCCTAAAAAATATTTTCTTTTTGCAGATAACGCAATGGCCTGGAGAGCGATAGGAAAGTCTCCCCTTTTCGACCTCCGCAAGCGATATGAGGTGAGTCTACCATTTTTATTTTAATAGCTACGAGCGACTTCAAAGGGAAGGGCAAAACATGCGGCATTTTCTTTGATTACTGTCGCAAATTAATTTTCCTTCCCGGTCTTGGGATTCCCGAATGGAACGAAGTTGAAATGGAAAATATTACATTTGGGTTCATTTAGCGACAAAATTCGTTTTCTTACGCACAATTTCGATTTTAGGCTATTTGGATCTTTGAAACCTACTCATCGACAAAATATGCGCACTGTTTTCTCTTTAAAATCAAATAAGAAATTCCATCAAGTATCGAGTGATACTTGATGGAAAATCCAAAATTTGTAGTATTTATAAGGCCTTTATATAAAGACCTTTAATAATATAATTATTTATAGACCTTTCCTATAAATTTTGTGAATTTGTACAAATTTTGTCGATAAATACATTAAAATAGCATTGTTGAAAGTGCTTCCAAAGCTGAGGCACGTACGGGTACTCCCAGGAATCGAACCTAGGACCTTTTTCACCGAAATTGAACGCGGTGTTGGGGTTTACAGAAATTGCGCATGATTTCGTTAATCCAAATTAATTAGCATTAGCGGAGGACCCCGCGTGCTTTTTTGACGGAGTATTCAGAGGGCCATCGTTCTAACGCTCTTTCACATTCAAGTATGTATTATATTGGTGACGGCCAGACGCCGTATTTCCATTGTATGCAATACACATGAATTTCCGTTGTATCCTTTTTCGCTTGCAAAGTTCTTCCTTTGTAAAGTTTTTCCGCAGTTTGATAGAATCTACTGATTTGGCCTCGACTTTGAGGTAGTTCTCCATTATAAAGAATAAGGAAAAGTATACTTCTACTGTTACCACAATAATTATTTACTACACGACCATGGTTTCTACCTTTCACGATGATGACTTGAAGTGTCGAAACCAAATAAAATAAAAATTGTGGTAACGGTAGAAGTGTACTTTTCCTTATTCTTTATAGTGTTTGATGACCTTTTCTAGAATCACAGTATGATTCCATTCTTATTCCATTATTTAAATTTAGATATGTACCTCAGGAGCCGCCAGTGGCGTATGGCAGGGGGTGTATTAACACCTTAAGTAATCTATTCTCCGATGCGGAAATAACGACCGAATTAACTATCTGTTTTAATGGTTACTTCCTTGTAAAGCTTTTTTGATGCAATATAATACAAATGCAAATAGTTTAGAGTATAATGATAAAACATACAATTGTTGAAGGGTGGAAAAAAATATATATAATAATAATAATTTTTAAAAATCAATACATACAGAGTGAGCAATTGGGTGCAAATGAAAATATAAATATTTTGAAACGCTGTTCTTATTGTAATATATTTGAAAAACCGAAAAAAATGGGAGGAGAACGAACAGTTGAATGAATTTGGAACTCTTGGCGGCCTGAATAATAACTAATGTAAATAAATACCTTTATTTTTATTTATTTATTTATGCGAAGCCACGGTTCCACCTTTAAAGGCGAGGCCAATTTCAATGTTCCCCACTCACACTGAGCATGGCTGAGGTGCTAGAGGCCGAAACGTCGGTATTGTTCCAAGAAACCACCTGGTTAGTATCCCGAGAAGACTTCCTTCAGCAAATACTTTGATGTTTGAACATCTTTATCTCGATTTCCGCATTTAAAGTCAGTTTCCCACGGCCCAGTAAGAAGAACGTTAGATCAGGATTTCATTGTAAGATTTTAACACCATTTTATTGGGATGGTATATCTCTCGATATTTGGGAAGATTTACGATCAAAATGAAAATTTATCATTTTGAGTAAAAAATGGCAAATTTTCGAAGAGCTGTTTCTCGGAAAGTTCTGAACATATGGAGGCAGTTTTGGTCTTAAAATGTAGAAAATTTAATGTTCTTCAAAATACGATCGATTTATTTTTACTATAGGACCCATAATTGAGGAGATTTGAGCAAAAACAGAAAAAATGACTGTTTAAAGAATCCGGATAAACTTTTTCGGCATTAAAATATGTCGGTTCGAACAGTCCTGACTTTTTAATCAACAAAGAACGAGCAAGTGCTACACAAACTGTTTTGTGTCTACATGACCATCTCTCGATAGGTACAGATTGCTCGTACTGTGAATGAAGCAACCGCGGCTAGCAAACTGTTCGGTGCCTACACGTGTAGTTTGATTCGCGGTCGACAGATGGCGTCTGGCCCACCCCACGCTCTTAAAAGCCTCTTCCCGCGCCGTGCAAACAGCTAGTGAAGACACTTCAGCTTGAATTCCTCGTTTCAAATCCAGCGGCTAATATTGATTAGCCGGGTGTTGTCGGACTCTCCGCGGTAGTATTATAATTGTATTTTATTTTTTATCATTTTTTATCATTGCTAAAAACTGCTCCGGCAAAATTACTTTAACATCAGTACGTACGTACACTATTCCCATTTATCATAAGTAAAGCAATCACCCGTGGATAAAGGCCCAGGAGGGCCAGGTGCCACAAAAATAGTATCCCGCCAGGGAGCGAAATCGGATCGGATCGGAATTCCTCGTTTCAAATCCAGTCTTTAAGGTCTATATCTAAATTACGACTTAGTCATTCATTCATTCTTCCCCTGGTAACTTACGCAGCTGTAATTACATTTAATACCAACAAGGCCAATAGTAAGCTTATTGAAAAATTTTACAAGTAGTAGTTTTTAGTTGTATCAGGTCAGTAACCAATAATCTGATTCCACTAAAAGAAATCAAAAATCACTTTCGATTAACTTCAGTCTTCAACCTCGTAGCAAAGTGCATAGAGAAATTTCAACTATCACTTGAAAATATAGACAACCCCCTCTTGTATAACTTTTGACAATATGAACCAAAACCAAGGAAAAGGAAAAAACGATTTAAACAACCAAAACCAATCACGTATAAATTTAAATTTGTACCATTTAAAACAAAAAACGTTGAATTCAATAATGCCAATCTTGTGACCTTCCCTTCATGATCCTATAAACTAAATCCCTCCATGATCACTCATACTTACTTAAGTGCTCTACTTTTCGGTAGGTCCATTTGCCTTAATATTCCCTATTCATAGCCTTTTCTTTAGTTACCTGGTAACTCGCCCCACTCTTTAGGTCATCTAACATCTTTTGCCTCTGCCCCCCCCCCCACCCTATCTTTTCCCTTGCATTCTACCCTCAATTGCATTCTTCAGTAATCCCTCTCCTCTCAATAAATCCACCCATTTCTTCTGTCGGGGCTTAATTACTTCAATTAAAACCCTTTCCTCCCAAACCATTTCTAGCACCTCTATGTTTGTTTTTCTGTCTACCCAGCTCACCTTCTCCATTCCATGCCACACCCACATCTCAGATGCCTCCAATCTTTTGATGTCATCTTTTTGTAATGTCCATGTTTCACACCCATACAGCAAAACACTCCATATCAAGGATTTTACCAATCTTTTCCTCATTCCTTTATCGAGACCCATAGTCATCAATTCCCTTCGCTTCACAAAAGCTTCCTTGGCCAGACGCACGTTTTTTTTCACGATCACTAATAAAATATTAAAATTAAGCTAAAAATTAACCCCAAAAATACACACCCAAATACCTGACTCCTTCCCGCCCTGTAAAATTCACCCCATCCTTGTAACTCAATACCAGTTGGACCACGTCTGCAGTCTGTATAATCGCGACCACAATCATTGTCCGACCGACCGAATTCCTCGTCTATACCTACCGACTGATACCCTTTGGTGCAGCGGTCAACTGGAGGAGCAGAACTCGCCCACATTCTGCATTGAGTCCTCAGTTCTGTTTCGGACGCGAAGAGGGTTCTACCCTAACTGCTCGTCTAGCGTAGCGTAGGAAAAAGGCAGGTCAAAACTTAACTCACCCCTGCGCCTGAAACTTAGTCGACCCGAACATCACTACTGCAAACATCAGGTTGCATAAGCGCCAAGAATGAGTGATAAATGCTAAGTAATAGTGCTTGGCATCCCGAGATCCCCAAGGCAGTGCCGCGCCCAGCCTATCTTCCGCTTGGGCGCGAATAAAATTCGCCGCCCCTTAGTATTAAATACCAAAATCATACATTTCCTGATTAGCATGTAAACATTGTTTCCATAGCCTTTGAAAAACCAGGATTTTCATGACTTCATTCCCAAACTTACATTGGTCACAAAACATCAGTAACAAATAATTATGTACGATTCCGTATCCAAAGTGATGGATGGTCATTATGAGTCACAGGTCATTATGAGTCATAGGTCACATACACAACTTTTGAGTATCATTATCTTAGTGGCAAAAGTCTCCGGAGGTGTCAATAAAACAAGCAAAGCTATTTGCAAATTAAGACAGATTCCAATCAAATCTGAAGAGGATTTAGTTTTCATACCAGAAAATCTTTCATCGATTCCAACTCTTCTATTAAACCCACTGCACAAATATTCCTTTCTCGTCTTGAGTTATCCATAATTCTTTCCTGTAAATGTTTGCCAATCTTTAATTTCACACTGTATTATTTCCTAGATAACGTTGTTGCAATAATAATGATGGTTGGCTACGCTTCTGGTGCCGCCCTTTAGATGCCGCCGCCCGGGTGCGATGCGCCCACTGTTTCTGCCCCTAGGTTAAGCCAACTTTGCGTTTCCCGGGAAAGTCAAAGTATATCACGATTTTTCCCTCCTAAACATCCCTCTCACATCCTTAGAAGCAGATAGAGCATTCTTGACCTTTTCATTACCAAATACTCTCATCCTTAAATGTCAACGCTACGTTTACTGAAGAGTTATTATAAATTCAAAAATACCATATGGTGATTTTAATAGTATAGTCTTACATGGTTTTGTAATTATGAGGGATGAGGAAAAAAATTTCTTAATTTTTTTTGCGATCAATTTTTATTGTTACGTGAGATATTGAAATGAATTTGGAACTCTTGGCGGCCTGAATAATAACTAATGTAAATAAATACCTTTATTTTTATTTATTTATTTATGCGAAGCCACGGTTCCACCTTTAAAGGCGAGGCCAATTTCAATGTTCCCCACTCACACTGAGCATGGCTGAGGTGCTAGAGGCCGAAACGTCGGTATTGTTCCAAGAAACCACCTGGTTAGTATCCCGAGAAGACTTCCTTCAGCAAATACTTTGATGTTTGAACATCTTTATCTCGATTTCCGCATTTAAAGTCAGTTTCCCACGGCCCAGTAAGAAGAACGTTAGATCAGGATTTCATTGTAAGATTTTAACACCATTTTATTGGGATGGTATATCTCTCGATATTTGGGAAGATTTACGATCAAAATGAAAATTTATCATTTTGAGTAAAAAATGGCAAATTTTCGAAGAGCTGTTTCTCGGAAAGTTCTGAACATATGGAGGCAGTTTTGGTCTTAAAATGTAGAAAATTTAATGTTCTTCAAAATACGATCGATTTATTTTTACTATAGGACCCATAATTGAGGAGATTTGAGCAAAAACAGAAAAAATGACTGTTTAAAGAATCCGGATAAACTTTTTCGGCATTAAAATATGTCGGTTCGAACAGTCCTGACTTTTTAATCAACAAAGAACGAGCAAGTGCTACACAAACTGTTTTGTGTCTACATGACCATCTCTCGATAGGTACAGATTGCTCGTACTGTGAATGAAGCAACCGCGGCTAGCAAACTGTTCGGTGCCTACACGTGTAGTTTGATTCGCGGTCGACAGATGGCGTCTGGCCCACCCCACGCTCTTAAAAGCCTCTTCCCGCGCCGTGCAAACAGCTAGTGAAGACACTTCAGCTTGAATTCCTCGTTTCAAATCCAGCGGCTAATATTGATTAGCCGGGTGTTGTCGGACTCTCCGCGGTAGTATTATAATTGTATTTTATTTTTTATCATTTTTTATCATTGCTAAAAACTGCTCCGGCAAAATTACTTTAACATCAGTACGTACGTACACTATTCCCATTTATCATAAGTAAAGCAATCACCCGTGGATAAAGGCCCAGGAGGGCCAGGTGCCACAAAAATAGTATCCCGCCAGGGAGCGAAATCGGATCGGATCGGAATTCCTCGTTTCAAATCCAGTCTTTAAGGTCTATATCTAAATTACGACTTAGTCATTCATTCATTCTTCCCCTGGTAACTTACGCAGCTGTAATTACATTTAATACCAACAAGGCCAATAGTAAGCTTATTGAAAAATTTTACAAGTAGTAGTTTTTAGTTGTATCAGGTCAGTAACCAATAATCTGATTCCACTAAAAGAAATCAAAAATCACTTTCGATTAACTTCAGTCTTCAACCTCGTAGCAAAGTGCATAGAGAAATTTCAACTATCACTTGAAAATATAGACAACCCCCTCTTGTATAACTTTTGACAATATGAACCAAAACCAAGGAAAAGGAAAAAACGATTTAAACAACCAAAACCAATCACGTATAAATTTAAATTTGTACCATTTAAAACAAAAAACGTTGAATTCAATAATGCCAATCTTGTGACCTTCCCTTCATGATCCTATAAACTAAATCCCTCCATGATCACTCATACTTACTTAAGTGCTCTACTTTTCGGTAGGTCCATTTGCCTTAATATTCCCTATTCATAGCCTTTTCTTTAGTTACCTGGTAACTCGCCCCACTCTTTAGGTCATCTAACATCTTTTGCCTCTGCCCCCCCCCCCACCCTATCTTTTCCCTTGCATTCTACCCTCAATTACATTCTTCAGTAATCCCTCTCCTCTCAATAAATCCACCCATTTCTTCTGTCGGGGCTTAATTACTTCAATTAAAACCCTTTCCTCCCAAACCATTTCTAGCACCTCTATGTTTGTTTTTCTGTCTACCCAGCTCACCTTCTCCATTCCATGCCACACCCACATCTCAGATGCCTCCAATCTTTTGATGTCATCTTTTTGTAATGTCCATGTTTCACACCCATACAGCAAAACACTCCATATCAAGGATTTTACCAATCTTTTCCTCATTCCTTTATCGAGACCCATAGTCATCAATTCCCTTCGCTTCACAAAAGCTTCCTTGGCCAGACGCACGTTTTTTTTCACGATCACTAATAAAATATTAAAATTAAGCTAAAAATTAACCCCAAAAATACACACCCAAATACCTGACTCCTTCCCGCCCTGTAAAATTCACCCCATCCTTGTAACTCAATACCAGTTGGACCACGTCTGCAGTCTGTATAATCGCGACCACAATCATTGTCCGACCGACCGAATTCCTCGTCTATACCTACCGACTGATACCCTTTGGTGCAGCGGTCAACTGGAGGAGCAGAACTCGCCCACATTCTGCATTGAGTCCTCAGTTCTGTTTCGGACGCGAAGAGGGTTCTACCCTAACTGCTCGTCTAGCGTAGCGTAGGAAAAAGGCAGGTCAAAACTTAACTCACCCCTGCGCCTGAAACTTAGTCGACCCGAACATCACTACTGCAAACATCAGGTTGCATAAGCGCCAAGAATGAGTGATAAATGCTAAGTAATAGTGCTTGGCATCCCGAGATCCCCAAGGCAGTGCCGCGCCCAGCCTATCTTCCGCTTGGGCGCGAATAAAATTCGCCGCCCCTTAGTATTAAATACCAAAATCATACATTTCCTGATTAGCATGTAAACATTGTTTCCATAGCCTTTGAAAAACCAGGATTTTCATGACTTCATTCCCAAACTTACATTGGTCACAAAACATCAGTAACAAATAATTATGTACGATTCCGTATCCAAAGTGATGGATGGTCATTATGAGTCACAGGTCATTATGAGTCATAGGTCACATACACAACTTTTGAGTATCATTATCTTAGTGGCAAAAGTCTCCGGAGGTGTCAATAAAACAAGCAAAGCTATTTGCAAATTAAGACAGATTCCAATCAAATCTGAAGAGGATTTAGTTTTCATACCAGAAAATCTTTCATCGATTCCAACTCTTCTATTAAACCCACTGCACAAATATTCCTTTCTCGTCTTGAGTTATCCATAATTCTTTCCTGTAAATGTTTGCCAATCTTTAATTTCACACTGTATTATTTCCTAGATAACGTTGTTGCAATAATAATGATGGTTGGCTACGCTTCTGGTGCCGCCCTTTAGATGCCGCCGCCCGGGTGCGATGCGCCCACTGTTTCTGCCCCTAGGTTAAGCCAACTTTGCGTTTCCCGGGAAAGTCAAAGTATATCACGATTTTTCCCTCCTAAACATCCCTCTCACATCCTTAGAAGCAGATAGAGCATTCTTGACCTTTTCATTACCAAATACTCTCATCCTTAAATGTCAACGCTACGTTTACTGAAGAGTTATTATAAATTCAAAAATACCATATGGTGATTTTAATAGTATAGTCTTACATGGTTTTGTAATTATGAGGGATGAGGAAAAAAATTTCTTAATTTTTTTTGCGATCAATTTTTATTGTTACGTGAGATATTGAAACAAAAAATTAATTTATCTGGTTAGAAATCGATAAAAAATTATGAGAAACATTTGTATCACTTCACCGTTGATCTGACTAAAAATTTTAACCCCGGGAAATTCCCGGGATCCCATGATCGACAAGCATTTCATTTTTGAATCACGAGATTATTAAAAACCCGGAAAATGATAAGCCCTAATAATAAATATAATAATAATAATTAGCCTATGCTATTGAGGGTAAACGTCTCCTCTTCTATGAAACCAATCATCATATTTTATACAGTTATTAACTTTAAAGTGATTGTGGTAAAGAAAAATGAGTAAAAATGTGGATATTGAAAGCCTAAAAGATACTTAGGAAAAAAGTATTCAACAGAATATCAAGGTACGCGTTTGAATGATACCATGAGTATATCATTCTCGCTGAACTCTCCGCTTTTATTGCTTAGTGAAGTAAAAGAATTTTACTTAACTGCATTGTGAATACAGTTACAAGTAAACATGAGGATTGGACTGACGGAAAAAGATTTCAGTTTCCCTATTTTTCCACATCAATGGCAGATATGTATTAATATCCTGTTGCATCATCTTGCGTTAGAATGTATTCAAATGTAAACGAGCACCAGCTGCTCTCTGAAATTGTCTCCAATATAGATGCGCAACGATAACATTCTTGACTGAAAAAATGTGGGTGCCTTCGGTGGTCGTAGGGTACAGCTGCTGCTATATCTTAATGCATAAATACCCTCCAAGCTGCCTTTGGGCGTGTGGCAGGGAGTGTAAACACCAAGCTTTCGAGTTACCTCTTTACCATATTTTTGTCGCGTATCGAAAAGAATGAGTCCCTAAAACGACTTGTCCTCGCATCTATTTCTCTCGTTTCACACTTATTGCCGAATCGGCCGAAGTAGCAGAAAGGGGTCCGCATTACACCGATGACGTTTTCTACAAATTTACTTTCTCTGAATTTTGGTAGCAATCGCAGCTAATCTCCTTGCATTCAAGAATTCCCAACCTGCGCCCGA
>KZ308469.1:184956-280246 GCA_000376725.2 Ladona fulva | reverse complement strand
CAACTGGAGGAGCAGAACTCGCCCACATTCTGCATTGAGTCCTCAGTTCTGTTTCGGACGCGAAGAGGGTTCTACCCTAACTGCTCGTCTAGCGTAGCGTAGGAAAAAGGCAGGTCAAAACTTAACTCACCCCTGCGCCTGAAACTTAGTCGACCCGAACATCACTACTGCAAACATCAGGTTGCATAAGCGCCAAGAATGAGTGATAAATGCTAAGTAATAGTGCTTGGCATCCCGAGATCCCCAAGGCAGTGCCGCGCCCAGCCTATCTTCCGCTTGGGCGCGAATAAAATTCGCCGCCCCTTAGTATTAAATACCAAAATCATACATTTCCTGATTAGCATGTAAACATTGTTTCCATAGCCTTTGAAAAACCAGGATTTTCATGACTTCATTCCCAAACTTACATTGGTCACAAAACATCAGTAACAAATAATTATGTACGATTCCGTATCCAAAGTGATGGATGGTCATTATGAGTCACAGGTCATTATGAGTCATAGGTCACATACACAACTTTTGAGTATCATTATCTTAGTGGCAAAAGTCTCCGGAGGTGTCAATAAAACAAGCAAAGCTATTTGCAAATTAAGACAGATTCCAATCAAATCTGAAGAGGATTTAGTTTTCATACCAGAAAATCTTTCATCGATTCCAACTCTTCTATTAAACCCACTGCACAAATATTCCTTTCTCGTCTTGAGTTATCCATAATTCTTTCCTGTAAATGTTTGCCAATCTTTAATTTCACACTGTATTATTTCCTAGATAACGTTGTTGCAATAATAATGATGGTTGGCTACGCTTCTGGTGCCGCCCTTTAGATGCCGCCGCCCGGGTGCGATGCGCCCACTGTTTCTGCCCCTAGGTTAAGCCAACTTTGCGTTTCCCGGGAAAGTCAAAGTATATCACGATTTTTCCCTCCTAAACATCCCTCTCACATCCTTAGAAGCAGATAGAGCATTCTTGACCTTTTCATTACCAAATACTCTCATCCTTAAATGTCAACGCTACGTTTACTGAAGAGTTATTATAAATTCAAAAATACCATATGGTGATTTTAATAGTATAGTCTTACATGGTTTTGTAATTATGAGGGATGAGGAAAAAAATTTCTTAATTTTTTTTGCGATCAATTTTTATTGTTACGTGAGATATTGAAACAAAAAATTAATTTATCTGGTTAGAAATCGATAAAAAATTATGAGAAACATTTGTATCACTTCACCGTTGATCTGACTAAAAATTTTAACCCCGGGAAATTCCCGGGATCCCATGATCGACAAGCATTTCATTTTTGAATCACGAGATTATTAAAAACCCGGAAAATGATAAGCCCTAATAATAAATATAATAATAATAATTAGCCTATGCTATTGAGGGTAAACGTCTCCTCTTCTATGAAACCAATCATCATATTTTATACAGTTATTAACTTTAAAGTGATTGTGGTAAAGAAAAATGAGTAAAAATGTGGATATTGAAAGCCTAAAAGATACTTAGGAAAAAAGTATTCAACAGAATATCAAGGTACGCGTTTGAATGATACCATGAGTATATCATTCTCGCTGAACTCTCCGCTTTTATTGCTTAGTGAAGTAAAAGAATTTTACTTAACTGCATTGTGAATACAGTTACAAGTAAACATGAGGATTGGACTGACGGAAAAAGATTTCAGTTTCCCTATTTTTCCACATCAATGGCAGATATGTATTAATATCCTGTTGCATCATCTTGCGTTAGAATGTATTCAAATGTAAACGAGCACCAGCTGCACTCTGAAATTGTCTCCAATATAGATGCGCAACGATAACATTCTTGACTGAAAAAATGTGGGTGCCTTCGGTGGTCGTAGGGTACAGCTGCTGCTATATCTTAATGCATAAATACCCTCCAAGCCGCCTTTGGGCGTGTGGCAGGGAGTGTAAACACCAAGCTTTCGAGTTACCTCTTTACCATATTTTTGTCGCGTATCGAAAAGAATGAGTCCCTAAAACGACTTGTCCTCGCATCTATTTCTCTCGTTTCACACTTATTGCCGAATCGGCCGAAGTAGCAGAAAGGGGTCCGCATTACACCGATGACGTTTTCTACAAATTTACTTTCTCTGAATTTTGGTAGCAATCGCAGCTAATCTCCTTGCATTCAAGAATTCCCAACCTGCGCCCGAGATTCCAAAATCCTCCGTTAACACAGGCTTCCAAGTACATATCTATAGGAAGGCGCCCACCAAACAAAACATTTGAAACACGAATCAGTAGGTTCACTACAAGTCACCTGATGCTTATCTTCTTTCCCTGAATTAATGCCGTTTAAAAGTTCCTGGGATTAGAAACCTTCACAAAGGCCGCGAACTAAATATAACATCGATTTTCTATTCCTTGTCAGTCGCAGACGCAAAAGAAAACTAATTCGGCGAGAGGGAAGCTTGATATTTTGGCGCTAATTCATTTCCCCTCTTGTGTCAGCGGAATCCTGGTAAAATTGATAAAAAAATCAGATGAATACTACTCCTTTCGCCCGTTCCTCGTTGAAACGAAATCTTCTCTCTTGCATTTCCCCTTTAACAACTCGACGAAACAGAACCGTGGATCCTTTTGGGTGAAAGCGCACATAGGTCAATATCAAACCGCCAAAAGATGACAGAAGATATCGATTTCTTGCCACTCAACCTTTCGATTAAGCCGTTCGCATCCGGAACCATGAAATTGTGTTGACAAAAGTCGCGACTCCACGCAGCTACCTACCTACCAGCTATAAATATCAGCAGCGTAAATACCGAATCGATATTCATAGTATTTTTTTAATTTAATAGAACTAGTTATCCACTCCCATCACAAATGCCGCCTTCGATATTTACTGGCAACAAGCCATAGACAAGCAGTTTTTATTTAGTCCCTCCATAGGAAGAACCATAAACTTATCTTTCTTCCAATGGGACAGTTTCCTCGGTTTCAATAACTTAAACGAAATCCTCGGCATAGATAGGGCCCAAAACATTTAGGAACTAAATACACTTACAACGTAAGTGCTTGTTAGATTTATATTTAGCGAGCCGCCAGAATGTATGGCAGAGGGCATCACCAACATCTTTCCGTAATCTACCCTATCATCTTCTGTAATGCTTTGCGAAAGGACTGACCAAGTGAAACTATCTATTTTAGCGAATTATTCCTTGTAACGCTCTTTCGATTCTTCTCGGAAATTGCGCTCGTCGTCTACTGAAATTGCAATGTCATTTGTTTCGTCTACTAGTTCTGATTGTGCAACCTGCCCTTAAACGAAATTCTCCTGCGATTCGCCGGTAACACATGGCGGGGGATTTATTTACACCAACATTTCTAACTAATCCAGTTAGTTTGTTCCTCTACTGCGGAAAAAGAACTATCTGTCTAAGAGATTTTCTTGCAATGCTTTGTCGACTTCTTGTGGAGTTTGTGCACGAAGCTGGAAGCAGTAACTACTTCGACCAAAGATTATTTACATATGAACTTTTCCGAACGTTTCCTCCAGTAACATTTTCTTTTCTAAAAATTCAAATTCCGAGGGGCTTTATAATCGCCGAAACTCTACATTTGATCCTGAAATTTCTCTAAACGAATCTACGTTGATACCATTCCTTACTCCAAGACTATACAGACTTCATTTGACTCACAAATCTGGAAAAGGGAAATCGAATTAGAGAAAGTTGGCTAATTCTGCGGTTCACGGTGGTCATTCCTAAAGAGAGGTAATGGTAAATCTTTGGATTCCATCCGTTTACCGGGGATTTACAGCAGGGATGGTAAATCTATAGCACTCGTACCCAAAGTGGCCCGCAAGAGAATTTTTCTGGAACGCGTGACTTAGACGGTACTATCTTCGTTATATTTTATTTAAATAAAATATGAAACAAGAGAGAGATAAATATGGATTCTATTGATTTAAAATGATAATTAACGATTATTTACGTCAATGAAAACATCTTCATCACCGATGGCGTAATAAAATAGACAATATCAACATCTCATTCTATGGCTTGACACTACATTCGCACGCAAGTTCTTAACATTTATCTTTATATGGCTCTCCTCTGATAGGAGGTTCGCCGTCCCTGCTATATAGCATTATTTAGGTAAGCGTTACTCTTAGGTATTATTTTTAGGGGTTTATTCATAGTCAAATCAAGCTGCCGATCTTTTGAACGTTACGTTACTACCCCGTAAGCCGCCAGTGGCGTATGGTTGGTGTGTGAACACCAGTATTTCTATCAAGTCTTCCCTCACGTCTACCGAAGGGTCTTGTTAAGTATTCTCTCTTTACACGAGAGTATCATATGTACACACTAATCTTACTCTTCAATCTGTTAACTTCTTAATCTATCTATATATATAAAGCAGAAATTCTGTGGGTTTGTTTGTCTGCGATTGGAGTCCACACCGTTTGCGTACGAGTTCTCCGGGAGCCGGAAGAAAGTACTGTCCACTTTTCATTCGCAAAACTTGCCGGGTTTGAACCAAGATCGTTCAGATATATTTCCATAAGAAATACACGTAAAGTTCGATTTTATCGGTTGTAGACTTTATTTCTTTTGCGAAATTACATTATAAGGAATGGTCGTATAAAATCGAGATAACTACCAACAGAAGGGACATCGAATGCAGATTCTTACTGTAGTCGTGGAATATCGCTTTCGATTCGAAGTTGCGAGAATTTAGATCAAATATAAGAATATTTTGAGGTTGTAAACAATCTGTCCCCCTGACGACCAATGTGATTGTGGATTCCGAGTTCATGCATTTTACCCTTAAGAATACATGTGTATTTAGGCCCATTTAAAAGCAATTGACGATATGAAAAGGAGGAAAATTTTCAGACTAACTATTACAGTCACGAACAAGTTGTAGTGATGAATCACAAGGGCAACAAAAATACGTAGCACCGTAATGAATATGAATGAGTAACTTTGTGTCCATTAATTCGGACTCTTGACATATTTTACGAATAGAACCAGAGTTGAAAACTTGCACATTAACTTGAGACAAGTTTCATACGAACGAAATTCCATAAAGATTTACATTCTTATTACAGTAGATTTCGGCTTCAAACTTTGATTAGAAATTTTTGTTTTCGATAACCTGTCCCATTGGACTAAAATAATATACGAAATGTTATTTTCTCTTCTGTACAAATAGGCATGTTATATTTAATCCGACTTCTGTTTTCCCAGTTGACATACTTTATCAGATGAAGCTGCTTACTTCCATCTTACCGCAATCAGTTTTCAAAAAAATACAGTTTATTCGTCAACTTTTAGGCAGTTGCGTAAGCCGGGGGTGGGCAACCTTTTAGAGGGTGCGAGCCAAAATCTACCAAATCTGTGAAACAGCCAACCGAAACTTTTTAAAACATGACAACTTGATATATGATCGTGTGTATAACTAAATGAAAGAATGACGGGTTTCACGAAGAAGTTAAATTGTTCCCCTGAACACGAAAAGATATTTGGAAAGGCCTTATTTCGTACACCAGAAACAAGTCATCGGCGTGCCACTTCTAAAACGCCCACCCCTGGCATAGGTCATGTCATTCTACAAGTTTTACTTAATTCCATCGCAAGACCTTGTAATCATACCGTGCTCTTATGTTAGAAAAAAGTTCAGTCTGTCCATTTGAGTTTTAGATTCATACCCCGCCAACCGCCAGTGGCGTATGGCAGGGAGTGTATTAAAATCTTACCTAATCTACCCAATCAGCCTCTCTGATGCTCTGCGGAAAGAACGACCAGAAGCGACAATTAGTATCAGCGATTAATACCTTACAACGCTTAGTCGATGCCTCTCGAAGTACTTACCTGAAACGATGAAGTCTGAGTGTGTCCAAAATGTAACTTTTATAACAGCTGAATTTGAAGCTTATCCGTACAGTTAATTTGCTACAAGCAAGGCGTGCATCTTACTTCCTCAAGCAGAACTTTCCCTAAATAAATATAAAACGTTGAAAAGCTTAACCTGTTACGCTATCTATGAATGGAAAGTAAATTTCAAAAAGTACAGATAAATAAGTGCATAGCTAAAACAGCGCCGCGGTATTAACACCCGTGCAACGTGAGTCAGCTTAAAATGGTGAAATGCTCAAAAGAATCTTTGAGCCGACGCAAAGTAAGACAACATAAAGCGGCAGAAAAAAGCAGAGGGTTAGTTCGTCGTTCGTGAGATGAGAATGAAGACGAAATACGAGGAAATGGCGATCGCAAACCGAATGCTTATTTCGTTCGAGATTATCTGATTACAACTCGGGTGAAATGTTTCATTATCGATAATCATCTCTTCCGATTCGGTCTAATCCAACATAGAGACGAGGTTGGTACATTTGACTATGAAACCTAACGCTTGTGTGCTACTTGGGGTGTTGTCGGCAATGGAACTTACCAGCAAGACCAAGGAAATGGTGAAACTGTTCATCTGAGTGTATTAGAAGGAAATAAAGACATGGGCCAAGTTCATCGGATGAAACTTCTATTAGTCGTAACAAAGAAACATTTTTCGGTACGCTTGGCCGATGAAGCTACGAAACATGTCGTTAAATTAATTTTTGCCGTTTCTCGAGTCGATTCCGACAGAGTAACGTCCGTTTAAAGGTCGAAGATGTTCAGCCTTCTAGCGTCATTCGGTTGCCATATTTGAGTTCAGGACGTACTGAACGGGCCAAAGTTCAAAGGAAACCGCATTTCAGTAAATTATATAAAATTCTGTTTACCAGAATTCAACGCAAATATTTTTATCTTAACGTAATGCTGTGAATTGTACGTGAAATTGACATCGCCATTCCGCTCTCTAATTGAAAAAGTTATCTATTTCTTTCACCGCAAGTGTGAATTAAATATTTATCTATCTTTGCTTAGTTGCCATGGTAACTCTTACATTATGGGATACAAACTTGCATGAAAGATCCTAAACCTAAATTAAAGCAATCGTTACTATGAAATGCACAGGAGAGTATATCTCAGCAATGACTAAGTAATTGCTTACATAGACACGGAAGATTACTTTAATTCCGAAGGCTTTTCCAAGGGCAAGTCGGTGAACATGGGACTATCCCACATCATACAGAGGCTACTCTATAAAACTGTGTAGTCAGGCGGTCGTCGAAGCGCAGTGGAATAAATGGAAGGGAAATCTCAGGTTAGTTCAAAATGAACCAAGGACACTTTTTTCAAGACCTCAAGTATATTTGTACGCGAGAAAAACGTGAGCAAAGAGGAATAAATAATAGTTATCAATATAAAATATCATCTTCACCCTCCAAACAAGTCACAAAGACTCGCGTTAATTATTATTATTATTTTGACTAGATCCGTGCTGTGACGGAGAACAACATGCACCACCCGCCCTCTATCGAATTCCCTGGAATGTGACCTAATGAACACCACCATCCAGAAAATGTTCATCACCAACTCTTCAAAAATCCAATAGCATGGAATGGTCATTTATTCAACGAAGGGAACTTTTGAGGAGGTCCACTCCAACATACCCTGTTTACACACACAAGACATGTGGAAGCCCGCATCACTAAGTCCTTTTAGACTTCGTCTCACAAATTCCCTGAATTGTGGTTGAACTTGTCATCTAGATAGAAACGGAATAAGATGATGATATGCATCGACTACTTCTCTCTTTCTAAGGATCACTACTAGAAGTTTAATTGAGACGTCAACCACTACATAGTTAAGGCAATTTCATTTTGGTCAAGGCCCAGAAATTGGCTCTAAAAACTCTCATTAAAAATATAAAATTCATTCTAACGGTTAAAATCCACAATATCTTCAACATGTAAACAGGGCATTTACAACAATCCAGCAGAAGGAATGATCGTGAGATTCAGGAACCACAATCAAAAGACACACATATTGCTGTAGGCCGATCTGACCCCGTTGTGAGAACAGATTCTTTTTAACGACTGAATTGGAATCGTTCGATATCAACTCTCTTAAATAAATATATTCAACCAGGATGACTTGAAAGCCGGACTTATTTAAGTGACAGCCTTTTAAGATTCGGCCTCACGCATCATTATTTTCTTCCAGACATGCGTCAAATGGAAGCCACAGCTGTACGGTTGTAACAGTTCCCACGAACTATAACGGAACTGTTACAAATTCACAGCAGTTGAAAATGTTCACAGCCTCTCTCTTAAACTCAAGATCGAGCTTCGTTTCATTTGCCCATTTTGGCTGAAGTGTCACAAAAATTTTTCAGCAATAACAATGGATAAAAATGAATACAAGTCTTAACGAGATACAAATTGACTCCATTTTTAAAGCAATCACACAGTCCAAGAGAGAGGCTGCATCTTCAAGAGAATGAAAAAAATTCTCGAGAACTGACTTAAAATCAGAGACAAAGATGTCACTTCATTCTCGAGCATACCTAAGTCTGGCTTTCATTAGACCAAATGTGAATTCACAAACCGTCAATTTTATAGACTTCAGCATCAGTTACATACACACAAAATAAGACATTTTTGAGAACGAGGAAGACATTAATAACAGATGCACAAGAAAGTCATTTTTAAGAAAGGTTCCTCTCCCTCAAAAAAGGATTCATCGACTCTTTTCGAGAGATTACTTTCAGACCAATAAGTTTTCCTCAATCTGCCTACCCTAAATTCGTGCAATTAGGAAATACTCTTGGTTACTGGTTATAACTATCTATGTCCATTATATATCAACAGTTACTATGAATCACAACTATCAATTCTACTTTTCTGCCCATATTTCAATTATTGGAAAAAATAACGAAAGTGGTTAAGAAAAGAAATTAGTTTCCCTTTTTCGGAAGGTTAAAGAGAGCGTGCCACAATTTCTATATATATATATATACTTATATACACACAAACACATGAATATATTGAGAAGGTCCAAATATTGAAGAGCTCTATATCACAATTATGAAAGAAAGGCACATTCAAACTACTCTATCACATCCAAATTCTGGTTCTGCACTAAACAAACAAAAATGTCCATCTGTTGTACAGCCACGGCTGCAGTGAAAAACTCAGACGTTCCTTGGTTTTTCGTTATGACATCTCATTCCAACAAGTGGCACCATCATCCGGTTAAAGAAAAAGAGTTCTCAAATATATTACTATGATAAAGCTCACATTTTTTGCTTTAGATTTCTAGAAAAGGATAATAATTAACATGCTCAACAGTCAACTTCTGGAAGACAACATTACTTGCATCATTAGGTGATAAAATGAAAGAATTCACTTGAGCATGAAGTTTGACAAAGAAATAGTACCTCTACATAACTCTTCTAACTCGTTAACGTTTTAAGACTTTTAGAATGATGATGGTTTCCATATTTTTTAAGGCACAATGATGTATGTACTTCAGTGTGATAGTGACTGACTAGACAGCTATAAAGTAAGGCTACTGTGTCAAGCTACGTGAAAGAGCTTGTGTTTCATATGCTCAAAATTCTTTCGAAAATAAATAAATCTAAAGCACCAATCAAAACATGCCATGACACTGCATAGAAAAACTGTGCACCAGTCTAAGTATATTTATATATATATATATGGCCTTCGTCAGGATTGTTCACCATTTTGATGAGTTATATGTCAATGCCAAATGTAAAATGTGGTGCACACGTTTCGCCGTTCGCTAGGTACGTATCACAGACAGCAGCGAATAATTGGAAAAAACACAAAAAGTGAAATATCTAACAGCTAAAAAAAGTTAAAAACTACGACCATTCACATTACAAAACGCACAGTCCATAGATTATATATATATAAAAAATGGTGGAACCCTGCCGTAAGTTTTAGTTCTCATGTCCTAAGGACAGAAATGGATTTTATTGGGGTTAGCAATGACATAGGAGTCATCAAAAGATGAAGCAACTCTCGAGTAAAAATTCTCCTGATTTGCAAAAAAGAGACCAAGGAGATTAAAAACAAACAAGGGCTTACGACAAGGTCCAACCACCAGCAGTAAATGTTATGTTAGTTGTAAAAATGAATGAGAATACGCCATATCACTCCGCAGAGAACACAGAGCGCTTTTATGAGTCTGACAATCTGAAAAATCGCCACCCACAGCAAATACGGTTAAAAAATAAGCTGAAACAACGGTTAAGAAAAGCCAAGCAATGAATGATACAAGTAACAAGGAATATATATATATATATATGATATGTATATAGATATAGATATATATATATATACCACCGACAAGCAGCTCACTGATTTAATATAATCTGGTGTTGTTTTCTACTGAGAAACTACTTTATTCAGTACTGCATACTACAAGTGCATGTATTATGTATTTTACTACCAGATGGCAAAAAGTATTCTTTTAAATAATCATCAATCCATCCAGCCCCACTACATCACTACTACACACACAGAAACTACAAAAAACATCTAAGTAAACACACTAATGAGTTACTATTTAAAGTGTACTTATGTCACTACCATATATGTATCAATACGCACACAAACCACCAAAAAATCAAGAAACTAGAATCAAGTGATAAGGATAAGGAAATACATAGTTGTTATAAACATCAACTAGAACTAGGCGTTAAACTTTTTTGCAATAGAAAGTTTTTGATCTTCATTCACTCAAACCCTCTTTTTCCAAAGCTGAGAGACACCTTCGTAATTTTTTTAAATTATCACCTCTCCACACAGCAGCAGACTTCTCTTTCAAAGAAAAAATACAAACTTTATTTGCATCCTTTTTATCATTTAGAATTAAATACAAAAATAGAGGGTTTTTCTTTTAAATAATTAATATCCCCTTATTACCCTCTGTGGGCTCCCCCTTGCCCCAATGACAGCCCATTCCCCTCTCTTTTTTCTCGATTGAATTATTGCTGTTTCAAAGAAGGGCTTATTTGCCGAGAGGAACTCGAGTGACTTTTCCATTGCCAACCCGCTAAGCAGACATCCTTACTCTTTAATACATCACTACCATCGCGCAACCATTGCAAATGATATAATAAACCCTTGATTGCAAACCCAACTGGAGCAGTGGTTTGGCACACAGTGAAATATCTCCTTTGGAATTATTTTTGCCCACAGACTCCAACACCCTGATTTTACCACCTCTAGTGTCCCACGTCATCGTTAAGAGCTTCATCCTTTCGAACCCTCGCAAAATTTGCCGGCAAGTTTCCAGCAAGAATGCCACGCGGCACTTTAGGAAGCATCGTTGATTAGGGTTAGACAAAAGTTTGGCTGATTGGGGCAAGGGAAAGGTCGGTTGCTCGCACATGAGAGAAAAACACATCAAAGTGAGGATTGCGTTTGGGGCACCCAATAGCAACACGGAATGGCAGTTGTTTTGCTACAGCATTCACTCATATGACGCACTTTCACATTCCAAAAGAGGGATGCTCTCCTTCCTCTTATTGTAGATACTGCAAGCGTTTTCTTTCATCCCTCTTCGTCCTCGGCAACAAGATTTCCTCCAAGTCCACAGTTTTCCAGAGAGAGACTTTGATAAAAAACGTCTTACACAACTCCGTGGCAAATCCATGGCCCCAGAAAATAATTCCACAGAGTTCTTCTTATGCATCACAACTACCTCTTCTCTTGCAATGAGCACCACCTTCTAAAAAGGTCACTACCATACTTAAATATTATTACTCGTATTAACTTAACCTTATCGATTATCGTCTCCACCAATATTATTACTATACACAAATAGATGGTCATCTTCCCCTCCAATTTACTCACGGCTTCCGATACAATACTGCTGTTCCCTTTCCATTACTTTGTTCCCTCTTAGATTGGAGAGACTAGAATGAAAGGCATCCGCTTCATTTACTCTTTCATTTGTTTAAATAACTGATATTATTTGTCTTTCGAACTCAAAAGCAACAGCCAACTGTGTCTATTCTCAATTCCAACCTGCCTTGTCATCTCTAGCCTCCTCCAATCCAAACAAAAATCACATGACAGAGAAGAGAACCACCACATCCATTCACATCAGATCATCTGGGCCAAGAAATAATGAACACATCACAAGAACGGTGAATTTGTCACAGAGAAAGAAATCCCTAATTATACAGATATTACACGCACAAGTGTGTTTGATATATATATATATTTATATATAAATTTATGTACATGCTATAGAGAACATCACTGAGGGAACAGAGGAGGAAAAGAGCCACCCAAAAAAAAATAACATTATTTCATATGTATGTGTACATATATATATATTTTGAGACATCACACAGGAGCCGTTTAAAGGGCGATGGGTTGCAATTGGTGGGTTTGACAAGGAGAGGATTTGGGGAGAGATAATAGAAAGAAACCCCAAAGAGGCTTGACTCGTAGAATAATTTAAAGAGAACATAATTTAAAAAAAAAAAAGATATACACAATCTCGTGATGCAAACCTCAATCCACCCAACATTTTCTTTTTCTTGGAAAAAGGTGGACTAAGGACATAGGAACACAAAAACTTCATTCAAGCCACATAAATGCCACTTATCAAAGGGGGGGGGGAAAGGAATACAAGTAAAAAAATTGCAAAATAACAAAATTGCATTAATAAATAATATAGTCATTGCAGCAAAGAAATTAAAAAAACTGCGATGACAAGAATCTGTTAATAACATACGAAAGAAACTTCACTTGTGAACGACTTATTAGCTGCCAATCAAGAGCTTTCCCCTTTAACTGGTTCCGTCCTCAATACGAAAGACCAAACGGGGACACATGCACATGCTAACACACAAAAATCAGCTTACACTTACTAAATACATTAAATACGTTTAAGTTACAGGAACAAAAAAAGATGTGAGCCAAATAATATCAACCCAAACAGGCAACTAAAGCACGACTTGTCATGAGAATATTGATCGAGGCTACGTGTAGAAATCAGAAGCAAAATCTTGGAATGTTTGTGAAGTCAAATTTGAAGGAAACTGAGTAAGGCGAGGTCGACGTGAATTTTTCCTCCTTACCAAAGATGAAAAAGAGACTTGTTGCAACACATGACACAGAACCAGAAGTTAAAATGTCTGGGATCCACTTTCTATCTGTATAAAACTGGGCAAAGAGATCAGAATGAAACAAATAAATCACAAAAGAAATCCTCCTGACTAGATTGCGTCAATCCTATGCTGGGGATGAGAAAACACCCCAAATTTACAGCATTCTCGAACATTATAAACCAGTTTAGCCCCTTTTATCACATCAGCATTGAGCTTTTACAGGAGCCAATTACAAAAAAATCCATCCAAATTAATTACTACTTAAGTTAGAGAGCTGCCAACAATTAAGGTTTGTCGGGCCTTTCAAAATTTGTTTTTGATCAAACCTTTTATATCTTTTTCGGTTGAGCCTCTCTGTCTTCCACTCCCGTAAATTATTCAAAAATACTATGACAGTGTATGTGGGAGAGAAAGACAGATGAAAAACTCATCTATGCGCCACCAATGTCCCTGCTAACTTGAGCAGATATACCCACTGAAATATCCTAGGATTTTTATCTTCTGACATGAGATCTGAGAGTGTAATACTTTCGTTAAGAGTAAATAGTAAAAAATAACAACAAACGTTGTTAGTAACGAGTGAGGCCTAGAGCACACAGGCGACCAATCGAGTTTCAAAAGGGCTTTTCGACTGCCCTCCCACCATTTGCAGGATTTCACTTCCAACCGTATCCTAGATCAAGACATGCGACTTCCAAACGTTAGACATTTTATCCCACAGATATTTTATTCTACGAAAATCTGACCCTTGATACCCCAAAACTAAATGTCCGAGGCACGAAAAATCTGTATAAATTAAAAAAGATGGATAGTCGAGAGGAGTTAGGACAATCATTGTCGATGAGATGAGTTATCTGCATCGCCTTGCCTTATCACATTCAACTCAAATTCAAACAGTCAAACTTATGCATGTGCAAATAATCCTCACTTCCAGAACAACAACTGCCATAAACCAATCCTTTAACTCTCCTCTATTTTTCTAACTTTTACAGATATTTAATGTCTTCTTCGTGTATGTTCATGTCAAAATAGTATAAAACTTTAGTCAGACAAAACACCTACGCATAAAATGCCTAGGAAAATTTTAAGTACTACTCATTTCCATTCCTTCAAGGCCTTGCACAGATTACGAGAGGTTTTGATGGAAGACTTAGGTATCCTGACCAAAGGCAAGAGAGAAACAGATGGTGGAAGATGCACACGACACATGAGCTAGCACAATCGACCTATTTTTATTAATTTTTCTTTTACACACACCTTTAATACTGTTTATTGCGAGTTATTGCTAAATGCTACGAGTGCCCAAGGAGGTGGTTGGTGTGCCAGAGGATATCAGGGCTTACACCCTCGAATCAGTCTCCAAAATACAGCTAAATCTAATTTTATAAAATATGGGCAAAAATAGTTAGTCGATGTTGATCTCCATAAAAGGAAAAAATCACAAGGTTCTTGAGATAATCACATAGATTTTTCTCCTTAATTTTCTTCATCCTTATTGAATTTTGCAACCGTGAAAGTAGATGTGCCCAAAATATGCTTATCTATTCCTCAGACAAATTGATACAAGAGACTTGTTAAGAGGGAGCCCGTGGTACCTTAGCACGTCACCACGACGTGAGCTCGGCTGCAACGAGGCACCAAAACCCGATTGCTTCATAGTCAGTTCCCCCTCACCTCCTAAATGGGCATCTGCCTGATAAAAATCTTCCTTGACCTCTGTTCCAAACAACCCACAGTGTCGAAAAAAGCTATGGGAAAACCCCTGACAATAAATACACACCTAAGAAACACTCATTTCGGACACATGCAGGCACGATCATGCACGCATCAAACATGCACATGACAAAACTAAACTAGACATTATCAAGATATCTCTGGTCATTTCGAGGAGAAAAATTAACAAAGTTCGGTGGAAGAACCTCCCGTGAGAACAATTGCCAAAAAAAAAAAAGACTGCGGGCAAATAGCCTCTCCTTCGTTCAGAGATGCATTTCGAGGGGGATTCCAACAAGAGAGTTTCGATGATTCTTTAGAGGCAGCATTGGTCAAAGAATTAATAATATTATTATTCTTGGTCGCATTATCACCACATTCCTTTGGGAGGAAGGGGGTGGGGTGGAGGGGGGATAGATGCCCCATTGGCTCAAGTCGCTACCCTCCTAAATAGACGTCTTCAATTGGTCCTCCTTCAAATCTCCCCGACCCCGGCCAGGTGTGTCTTACACATACATCCCCATGCCGTACATGGAACCCCAATCCACCCCTTGGAAGCTCGACATGTCCACATTGGTGAGAGAGTAGCCCTGATATGGACTGGCAGCAGCAGCTGCTGCAGCAGCTAGTTGGTGATGATGAGGTGTCCCTGGAGGTCCAGGAGGGCCCAAAGGGCTGCCTGTCAGCGTCGGCATTGGATATGGCGCGTACCTGAAAGAAAAAATTTCATCCATTAAAATCAAAGATACATTACTGTACGTAACTGAGTGAATACCAATTTCATGCATGGGTAGACCTCCAATTTCCTTCATTCAAATCAAGTTTACTTATTTACAAGGTATGGAAGTTGTCAAGCTTTCAACTTATATATTGACACCACTGCTAACAAAGTTCCAGAAGCTCATTAATACCTAAAATCTTTGCTAGCCAAAACATGATATTATCTGCCATCTCTCTCCTAGCCGTTTTTTTAAATCAAATACCCATATGGGTTGGGTTTGACTGTTCATGTTTCCCCTTCATGCTAGGGCATGTTACAATATTTGCAAGCCACTTTTTTGTAATAGTCACTGACAATGGAATGTTTTCTTCAACTGCCTCACATGCCTTGCTCCTGTGCAAGTTGTTATATTTTTCGTCAAAATTCAGCCTCAGTTAACCTATCCACTAATATACTTAGTAATGACGCCATTTGTACGCGATGAGTTAAATTTGAGTTGCTGGCTCATTTGCAATTACATGAAAGTAATTTGGTTAAAATCTAATCTACATAGTTTACATCATTACTAAGGTAACCGGTAAACAAAAAAAGCAGGAAATCCCCAAAGAAATGTCTTAAGAGCAAAAATGTACAACATGAGGACAACAAATTAGGAGAACATTAATCTGTAAAGGGAAAACATTCACCTGTAGCTGGCAGCTAAGCTTGCATATGGAGAAGCTGCAGCACCACCTCCACCTCCAGTAGCAGCTTGACTGGCATTAGATGCCGCAGTCCCAGCACCAGCTGTGGCCCCAGTCCCAAAGAATTTGCCATAGGCCTGCTGAACAGCGGCCAATTGAGCAGCTGCTTGTACCTGAGAATGGAGAAAATAATTCAGTGTTTTAAAGATTCGTAGAAGCAGATAGACTAATAGATTACCATAGAGAAGACAAGTTATCAGGAAAATTACCATGTATACTTGTACATAGGTTTAACCATGTTAAATTTTTTCTTTTATTTCCATTTTTTATGTGGCCTTCAAAGAACTCCACCATGTTTTTCCTTCTTGAAAAATACTACAGACCTAATTCCACAGGAATTACAAAAATTTTATCATTTCACTTTTTAAAATATCCCATTATTGAAGATCAAAGAGTTATTATTAATTTAATATTCATAACATGCTGCTTTAAACTTACAAGATAATGATATTTATTTTAGGGAAAATCAACACAATAATGTGGTAATATATTCGCAAGCTTCGAGGACTAATAAGTTAGCCATTTTGGTATTTTGAATTGACATTTATGGATAATAATTAATATTTATCATCTTGACAATCAGTTGGGAACTACATCACAAGTTAGGCATTATATAAATATTACAAAAGGCACATCCAGCATAAAGGCTAACTCCACATTTTCCTCAACAATATCTTGCTTTACTAGGTCAAACTATACACAAGATTTCATGGCAATATAAAAATAAAGTACTTGAGAAATTTGATGACAATGTAAAACTAATGATCCATAAATGAAACTCATAAGATACAGCAGCTATGGAATGCAAAATAAAACATTAACAGTACTGTTTCTAGGGTTTCTACCTCTTCCAGGGCAAGATATAAATAATCTAAGAATCTCTGAGCATGTTCCTCAGTTCTGCTACTCAACATCCGTTTCAGTAGAGGGTGAAAGGAATACGGCATAATTGATAAAATCATTCTTTATTGGAATAACCAACGTCTCAAGGAAATACTTGAAGGCATCATCAACCCTTCAGCCAGCCTTTAGACAGGACTGTAGAAAAACTTCAAGATTTCTAGGATATTTAAGCGGAATCTGATTGGCCAAGACTAAACGTGACACATGGACTCTTACCTGTGCTGCAAGGTGTGCATGAGCCGAAGTGGCCACTGCCAACTGCTGGGCATTGGAAGGTCCTCCTGTATTTTGTGGCTGCACGGCACCAACGCCCCCAATGCCCCCAACAGTCCTCTTTCCTGCCACCTGGTGGTGGTGTGGACCAACTCCCAACTGAAGGTGGGACAGATGCAGAGCAGTGTGGTGGTGGTGATGAGCTGGATTCAGAGCTGCTGCAGCTGCTGCTGCTGCTGCAGCCGCCGCAGCCGCTGAGGAAGCTGAAATGCAGACAAAAAAGCAATATTAGACACTACTGCAATACCAGCTATTTCAAGGGGGATTGCACCATGACTTGAATCTAAGGGAGGCTGCGCATTATAACAAATTTTGGCTAGTGTATCAAGTCTTATAGCCTCCCAGAGTGGCATGATTCACCAATGTGCAATTGGACCCAAAGCATACTTTGGACCAGCACTGTTAGTTCCTCTTCAATTGAATTCTAATAATAGCGAAATTTTAATACTCTATTATACTAGTTAGGAAGTCCAACTTGCACAAAAAATTTGTCAGGGAAGATGTCAATGGTCAAACTGAGTAAAGGTTTTGCAGGGTCTATGAATCACACTGATATGGAAATGAAAATCCAAGATCACAGCTGATATGCCTTAGATAACACCAAAACCCCAGTTTCGGATGTGATAATGAGCATAATATTCCCAAAAAAATCTCACCTAGAGATGACGTGGCAACTAATGCTGCGGATGAAGCCTCCTTTGGTTGTGCACGTTTACACTCCACCTTCTTATTCTTCAACGTGTGAAAGTGAATGTCACAAACTCGTTCCACAACTTCTTCAGAGTCAAATGTGACGAATCCAAAGCCTCTGTGGCGTCTCGTTTGTTGGTCCATGAGCATTACAGCCTCTTCTACTCGTCCAAACTGCCCAAAATATGCTCTCACTTCCTCTACCGTCGTCTCTTGACTCACTCCTCCCACAAATATCTTCTTGGTCCTTGCATTTCCCAAAGTGGATACAGCTGATCCGCCTCCTCCCACAGAGCCATTCTTTCCTGTGTAACAATCAACAATCAGAAGATCACTTTGTACATACTAACAACTCCCACCAGCCGTTTCCTATTTCCTATTCATCTTTAGTAATTTGCTACTTAAACCCCATTTCTAAACAGCATAAAAGTAGACCCAACAGATTAAGAGACATTTATTCATTTAATGAATTTATTTTTCATTTCATTTAGCCAAGAAAAAAATCAGTTGCCGAGTACAGAATAATAATCTGGAAGAAAATTGCACGTGTGAGATGTGAATAGTCAAACTAATTGTGCATATGAATGGGTTAGATCTGCTTTATTTACATCACACAGTGAAGAGGTAGCACAAATCCATTCAGAGAGACATCCGGCTATTCAGACATCCGAGAGACAAGTTTACTGCAAATGTGGTACAGAAACACTATTTCAACAAAGATAATGTTATTTTACAAGTTGCTAGGTAAAGAATAGCCTTAAATCTATAAATTGCTAACCATTTTTGGGTGTTGCATGCTTGGGATCAATCTTCTTCCCATCTAGCTGATGCAAAGGTACTTTTAAAACTTTCTCCACACTAGCAGGGTCTGAGAATGTTATGAATCCAAAGCCTCGACTCCTCTGTAATAAAAAATATTCACTTATACTATAGCCTAAGCTCAACATAAACTAAATACAACAACCCATTGGCTTACAAGGATGTCAATTGCTGGTAACAGATAGTGATTACCATTTAAGGAATATGCCAAAAGAAATACGTTGGAAGAAATGGCAAATATAAAGAATCCAGGATAAAAAAAATCAATCACTTCGGCCTTTACTTCATGGAACAACATTCTCGCACAAGATTTAAACAAACTGTGTTTTTATTCCACAGAAATTAAAATTGACACAACCTGTTTCAACATAACAACATGGTAACAACGTAATCATCAGTACACATCTGATAATGATGTTGTTACGTTGAAACCCGTTGTGTCAATTTTAATTTTTGTTGAATAAAGACAGCTTGTTATAATCTTGTGTTAAACCAAGATATCTCAGAAGTCATATCTCATTAAGAAATTTTTTTACAAATTTCAGCAAAAATAGTTACATAACAAAATAATTACGGAATTTTATGAAGATACCATCATCTGACTGATAAAAACATCTTAATGAGATATTATAGATACTTAACAACTTCCCAAAAGAGAGAAATTTGTCAAAATAAGAGTGATTTCCATGGGAGAGATAAAATATAAGGGTAAGCCAATGGGTTTAGGAGAATCCATATTAGCTTCTTAAAGCTACACAATTAGCTACTACAAATGTTTTCAGTAATTATTATCATGAACTATGAACTGGAAACCAACAATAATCCAATCTCTACATACAGGTAATCTAACAAATGCAAATCAATCTACTTTTCTGTTAGTTAATTAAAACCCAAAATTGCTTCATTATCTTCAAGAAGTCAATAGTATTCTTATGCTATGGTAAGTCATATGAGAGTTAAGCCTATGGAAAAATTAAGCAAATCAACAAATGATAGACATTAAGTCTCATGAATATTTCTATATGTTAAGATTTAGTTTTGATAGATTTAGATAACAGTATGTAAATACAAAGCACTGAGTTTGTGTACTTTGCTAAAATAATTGTTCTAAAATAGAGTACTACTTTAATAAACTAATGGTTTGGTGAAAAGTGAGACATTCACAAAAACCTTGAGAAGAAGAAGCATCCTAAATCAATTCAAGTCAGAAATTAGGAATATTTTAAAGAGAGCATTATAGTGGGGACATCAATAGAGATCTCCCTTTATTTACTTATTACCCCAAGCAAAAACTGCAACAAAGAATATTACTTGGAAGTTACCAAGTATGACTGTATTTAAGTCAACTTATTTTGAATTACCTATTTTTATATATCTTGTGAGCAAGTTGACCTTCACATGTTCATATACAACAAATAGATAAGGTGATTCAGGTGGATTAATATAGATTACATCTTGTAAAATATTTCTAAATAAGTCAAAATCCAACCCATAAGAGCTAAAAAAAAATTTAGCTGAATATAAATTTCAGACAGGTGTAGGCAAACATCTTTTGCATTCAAATTTTCTACATCTCCTCACATTAAGAGCAATTTGGTTTTGCTGTGTAATATTGAGCAATAGAACCAAATAATAAGGGAAGGAAAAAAATCTTCTAAGGACAGAGGACATTATTTGACATAGATGTTTCACTGTGTTTTCCGTAACAGTGTGCTGTCATTCAGATCCTATTTTAACAGTTATGTAACCGATGACTTTCACCTCTCATTGGTTCCTTTTATCCCCAATGATCCTTAAACAGAAGAGTGTCTCACCTGTGTGACAGGGTCCTTCATTACAAGAACATCTGTCACA
Organism: Ladona fulva; assembly: GCA_000376725.2. NCBI lineage: Eukaryota > Metazoa > Arthropoda > Insecta > Odonata > Libellulidae > Ladona > Ladona fulva. Next base: position 259,535 of record KZ308469.1, on the reverse strand, counting down.
GCTCCATACAGCCCAAAGTATTCCCTCAGTTTCTCAGCTGTTGTCTGCCAACTAAGTCCACCAACAAACAGTTTACCGGGAGCAGGGTCTGTCCCTGTGCTAGGAGTTGATCTCCCAGAGGAAGAAGACCCTCCTCCTCCGCCACCTCCTCCTGCCACTCCCCCATTCCCGCTTGCATTGCTCACTGCTGGGGTGCCATTTGTCCCCTGGCTTATACTCGATGGCATGAGGCTGCCATTCATATTGCTCTGCCCAGTGGCCACAGACGTCGTATCTACTACAGATGATGCATTTACGCTGCCTCCACCACTCACTACGCCATTTGCTTCCATCACAAGACTGCAATTAAAAGGAACAGAAGGTTAAAAACAAGGGATAAACTCACTCTAAGGAAATCCTTTATCCATAAAAATATGTTATCTACCAAACCCACATTTACTGCCATTTTCCCGACTAAAATACACGGAAAAATGACAGATGCCACTGGCTGCTGAGTTTTCCTACATTACTGACTACGTAATTAACATACATGATAATATATATCATTAACAATTAGAAAGCTTATGAGTACAGTACTATCTAGCATACATAGTAGAGATGATACACTATTCTTCATTTTGCAGGCATTATTCATCCCCTTCTTGAGTAGGTTTTCTCCTTCAAACATCATCTATAGAAATCGTCTTACAACTATTTATCTCATGGACATTCTTCAATTTAAGAGCAACACAAACAGATGAGTCAAATCTAATATCACCCATCTATGGACTGAATGATAAGGGAATGGCAACAGTGATAAGGCTACAATCAATATAAATATGTGTCTTGACCATCTTAACACTTTATCACAGACCATCCCTAAATATGAGTTATTTCTTAGCAATTCCACAGAAAAACTTGTGATTAATCAAACAGCTGCACCATAGGTTTACCCTGAAACTGGATAAAGAACGAGATTCCTGCTCAAAAAAAAACCGGGAAGAATCAACACCATAAATTTGCTTAATGCAACCCTAATGCTAAAAGCATAGAGAAATTATCAAAGCACCCTGAGTGAATGGCACGTAAATATATTTTAGAAGAACCTGTAGCATTTAAGCCACTTTCAGTCTTGAGGGGAATTCTATGAAGCCTTTTCTTCTCTTCCTGAAATAAATGCACGTATTTTGTTACTTTTTCCCTAGTCTTCTTCATAGGTTCATTGGTATAAACCAGAGATAAATGTTCTTTGATAGGAACCTCAGATAGCTAGGCGATGTCCGCGTTCACGTTTGGTAAAGGCGGTCCCGGGTTCGATTCCCTGTAGGAGCCAATATGAAAGGAATGACCACCAATACTACATCCTGCGATCACATTAGTTTCCCTTCGTACAATTTCCATACTAAACTATTTGAATGCAGGCGATACGCCATTTAAAACGAGGTCTAAAACGGTTTTTTTATCGGCAGAATGTTAAGTGCGGCCTTCCGATTAAAAAAAGCCGCCCCTGATTTAGAACGAAAACGTCGGAAACAGGATCACTCGCTCTCTCATCGCGAGATAAATTAGTTTTATTAGGACATTGAGGGCTCCTCTCGCGGCCCTTAAATTTCTCGAATTTAATTTAGGAAATAATATCTTTGGATTCCGGCGCAAGTCGAACGTCATTTGGCCGCCTGCCACTCGCGTCCGATAAAACGGCCAACGGAAGTTCATTTTGGTCCGATTTGCTCACGCGAAGCTCTGGAAAGATTTCTTTAACCGCTATCGCTACGGAAAGCATTTCACGATGGATAAAACCAGCTGATCGGTAAAAATAACGAATGTGTAGTGTAGAGTACCACTTGAAGTAGTGGCGCGCGACGGACACGCGCGATAAAATCTAAGACAATCAGACGAAACTTCTTACTTTTTAACTACCGCCACGTGAGGGCTCACAAAAGGTTAAATGATTTTCTAGGACCACAATGTAAGCTAGAGAACTTCACCTTTCGTTCTACTCAGCACTTATTTCTCTATGTTAGTTATAAAAAATTTCGAACGAACGTCCGTATTTCCGAAGGCCCAATCCTCTCATCATCCATCCATGCGATGTTTTACACAGACTTCTCTAAAGCTAATCCTTCCTTTCGAAACATGCGTGCTGCATAAGTAACAGGATCATACACGAGCTACAGAAGTAACACGCGAAAAATACAAGTCCAAACGCATAGGTCGACCGAGAGTAACGCTACCCTGCCACCTTTTGCCAACCTCCACTTCGGGTTCGACTCTTTTAACCGTTTTTCTCTTTTATTTTCAGTTCATCCCCATAATCGCCTGCGTGGGCACCGTCTGCATAGGTGCTGGTGCAGCCATGATTTATTCCTTGTTCAAGATGGACGTCACGTAAGTGTACACGTGTACTTTTTAACGGCCACTAATCTAAAAGACGATCTTCCCATTTCATTAATGTCCTGACCATCACTGTACGGTCGTGAGAAAGCACAATTTCGCGGGTTTCGAGCTAAAATATTCCGAACCCTGCGAAGTTTAGGGATGAAAGACTCTATCAAACCCGGCTTTACTGGGTGAAACGATATGGAGAGTGATAATAGTATTTTGGAAAAATGGACGATCTTTCCAATTCACTAATATCCTGACCATCACTGTTCCAAACAGTTGGCTAAAACGGCCTTTGATGATATATATCCTTGAAGCTGGGACATCAATTTGAGAACTAACACCCAAAGGAAAAGAAAAATTTCAGAGTACGGTCGTTAGACAGCACAATTTCGCAGGTTTCGAGCTAAAATATTTCGAACCCTTCGAAGTTTAGGGATGAAAGACTCGACCAAACCCGGCTTTACTGGGTGAAACGATACGGAGAGTGATACTAGTATTTTGGAAAAACGGGCGCGATAATGTAACTTCTGTAACTAGTGATAACTCCGAAATTCGCGATATCACTAGTTACAAAAATCCATCATCGCACCCCGGAACGGTGTTGGTAAAGTCCACTAGCTCCATACAGCAGGAGCCGCATCAGGAACCAGACGAAAACTTGGATCAAATCTTGCACAGCAAAAAAACGATACAAAAAAACCATAGCCTCCTCTATCCGGTAACGTGATTTCCCTGCCACGAAGCAAGGGAAACCATAGTCCTGCAGATGGACAATTGCTAGAGAAATCGATGACGGCAAATCCAACTTTGGCACCCGAACTTGGCTAATCCTGTTACAATACATGGCGCCGGTAGATATAAAAGCGCAATCATCACCTGTTCACTTTCATTCCCGTGGACTCGTCAGCAGTGTCCACTCCGCCCACCAAATACACCAGCCTTCCCGACGCACTCATCTCTCGGAACACAATATGCGAATGGAGGCGAGAGCCACACTGGGGAAGCTATCCTTCTCCCCCAGCGGCAGCACTTCCAATGGCTTCTTCTTCCTCCACATGCATAATCCGTCCTCTTTTAGAATTTCCCTCCCTACGGACGCATCGTAAAAATGGCTCCACGAAAACTAGTAGACCGCGAGCGATGTTTTCATCAATTGATCCCACCAAACCTCTGGTGGGTATGCCTCCAAAAAATTGACCACTCCTGTATATAAACATCTTCGATGATTGCATAATTAGGATCGCGAACGTGTATCATGCTCTTACTGATGTTGCGGAAACGTTGTATTGTTTCCCTAACAATCATGTGCTGTCAATTTAATCAGTTTGTTGACTGTGTATTTGTTGTCTGGTACAAATGTTACTAAAACAGCACTGTTCCCTTACCTCCCTCCTTTAAGCTAATTGAGCCCGGCGTCACATTGCGTGTTTATAAATACACGCATACGTACACGCAATACTTCGTCATACATATTTTTTGGGAAAACTAAATTAACGTCACGTATTCCTCTCTATGGGTATGACTCCAACTCAATCACATGGCGAAAGTCGAATCGATACGCAGAAGTGACCAAAATCTCTCGCGGACACTTGCGACGCGAGTTACATTTCCTTAAAACAGGAAGCCGAGCACGGCTGAAGGAATTCCCATAACATTACGAATTCTTACGCAAATCGCGATTTTATTCGCGATGCAAACTCGACGGTGAACGGGAAAACAGGTTAATTGACGCACGGGAAATTCAAATCGCTAAGTAATACGCGCTAGAAAGAGGAACGGATGCCACTTGCGCTGTCAGTGGTGAAATTCGGCCCTGAAAAGGGAATTTCTAAGGCTTCGAAGAACTGTGACGCAAACGGAAACGTCAACGCGATCGCTTCAGAGAAGGGAACTTCTTTTGGGGGAACAATCGTAACACTTGCGACCGATGGAAAAGGTAACTTCGATAACTCAAAAAAGACCCTTCGATGGATTATTCGAAATTTCTGCGGAACTTATGGGTCCTCTGCCCATTGGAAGTTGTTGACTTCGAAGAATCAGTATTTAATAATAATAATAATAATAGCAGCAACAATAATAACTATAATAATGATAACAGAAATAGTGACAGCAATGACGACTTCGTTGGGCGAAATGATAAATCGATGGCGGAACTTAAATGAGAAACTGACAGCAAAGTGTTATTCCGGTTATTATGCATCTGATACATTCACTACGGTAAAATGGCACCTCCAACCCTTGTGTGTTGGAGAATTAAAGCTTTTCGCCGTTTATTTCCCTTCATCTAAGTTTATTGTTACTTCTTCAAGATATCAAAGTATGGAAACAGTCTCAAAACGCTCCCCCGCAGCAAGTTTCTAAGTCCAGCTCCACTAACCTCCGGACTAATCCTCTTAAAACTAGAGAACTGTGTCGTGCAATGGGGGTGTCGTCTTACGTATATAAAAAAAAGAAAGCTAGCTTTCGGATGGCAGCTCAAAAGAAATTTGGCAAACAATTGGGTTAAGGATACTTTTATAATTGAAATGCAAAAAACCGCTATTTACACCGACATCCGGCTCCGAGGATTGTTAAACCGTCGAAATCGTTAAAGTTATTGTTGTTTTACCCAACGAGAAACGGATATGAAAAGAGTACTTTCCGGTCAAACCCTCTGACCACCGACCAATCTTGCCATAAGCCATTGGGAGACTTTGTATAGCACTATGGCTAGAGCCGTTTTACAGATATCGGAAGACCCTGGTTCGAATCCCTGTCCAGACAGACATTTTTACATCCGTTTCTCCTAGGGGATATTCCTAGCCGCACGACTTTTCGTACAATACCATCTCTATCCCTTTTCTTTTAAGTTGTTTTTCCTAATGAAACAGAACATGTATTGTTAACGTAATGTGTAACAGATTTTACAACGGAACTTTACCAAGAGTATCAGTATTCTTTTTCACTAACTTTTAACCCAAAGGATAGGAACGAGAGAAGCAGATGTTACAACTACCTATCAGAACCCTTTATATAATTTTACGAGCCTCGTAAATACTCGGGCAGCTCTCCAATATTTGCCATCATTTCATCCGTCCGACACGAGTCTCGGCTTTCATCGAACGTAGAGGACGTGAGATCGCTCAACGAAGTGAACTGAATTAAAAATAGTACAATTCTTCGAAGGAAAAAATCTCGTGTAAAGCTGTTATACACATAAAGGAGTTTACCTTTGCACTACTGCTTTTCAGTCGCTCTTGTTTTCAGGTATTCCTTTACCTTTAAATTTAGTTATTACCGTAAGTAGGTTTGGCACGTTCTTCACGCTCCCCTCCTTGTTATCCTGCTGTTGAGTTACTCCTCCAGTAATTGACTTATGCTTCGGACTACGTAACACTTTCTTCGTTCTTTTTCTTCCCCTTTCCAACTTTGTTCGATCAAATTCGTCACAATTTCTAAATTATTGACACGTCTCAGTAGCAAGTGACCTTTTCAATTGTCAGTTCCGATCTTTAACCCATTGACAAATGAATAGTTACTCTACAAGACTTAAAAATGAAACTATTTCAATGAAAGAGGGCATAGAATTTCCTTCTATTAAAGGCTACCGTCCGAAGTATTTTAATTATCACCAAAATAAAATCTTTCATGCTGATATATCCTCCAAATTTCTCGCTCTTGGCGCTAAAGGGTTAATACAGGCAATTTTATCTAAAGAATTCAAAAAAATCCGAAAATATAACTGATACGGTTAGAGGGAAATGAGAGTAATTACCGAGCGAATACACAGAATCTGAAAAATATGAAGGATTTCCTGAATACTTAACGAGGCTTTCGAAATTGTTTCGTTTTACGTCCATGGAGTAAGAGAGGAATACAAATTATTACGCAAATTAGGCAAGTTTTATTTACGATTTTTTAATGAAAACATCGCCTGAATAGATTGACTGCAGCCTTTTCAACACAGGGATTAGAGGACATCTCCAAACTGAACAAACAAATGTTCAATTTCCAACTTTATGTTCGGTATTCGAATTGCAAGGCTGGAATTTTAAAGCATTGGAGCAACCATACCACGTGTGAAAATGTAGTATACATAATTTATTCAATCATATTTACAGCAAAAAATTATCATTAGTAAAATGAATAGCCATAAAAGAAGCTTTCAACCATCAATCTTCTGTGCCAGAAGACGTAAAAAACCAAAGAATTCGTCGTTACCCAAGACATTTTTTGATTATAACCACTCGTCGTTAACAAGGACTGTACTAGAAATAGCGAATTTCATTTTATCAAGATATTACACAACTTCAAGTCACATTTTAATTTCAGGAAGAGGGAGACGATGATATCATAAATAATATAGCCAATCGATCTGTTGATACATACATTCTCCTTACTTATTCAGTAAAATTCCACAGACTATTAACTACGCAGGATGACAATATTTATATTATCTATATAACACAATATTTAAAACATGAATTTACCGCAATGAAACTGAAAAATCATCACAGACTAAGTCGTTTCGTTCGGAGCTAAAATTCACAATTATTTTTATAAAATGTGGGCCAGTGAACGATATCAGAAGATGGGGCATTTTAGCAGTAAGATTGGAACGAATTCATTTGATCAGGAATTAATCGCTTCCCCTTGTTTGCAGAATCAACAAGAGGGGACCACCAGGGCACGAGGAGATCGACCTGAGGCAGCCACAAAGCAAAAAGGTAAGCAAATTAAACAAAGGTTTCGTTAGAATCTACCTTTGCGTCAACAGGATTATCAATCGATATTACCTTCACAGAATACGTGTGAATTAGCATTAAAGCGCGCGGCAAAACAACCTTGGATTTACATGAATTCGAGGAAAACGGGGGGTTAGAATATGATGGTAATTCGTTATTAGAGAGCAGATAAATGGACTTAAGCTTGCACAAAGATAACACGGATGGACTTATGCATCCGTAAAGCGTTTATTATCATCTTAGAATCACGCCACCAATTGTCAAATTCAGCTAGACCACTATTAATTATTGCGTCAGAAGTAACTATGTATTCTTGAAGACGACGTTGGATTTACACTTTAAAATAGAAATGTTCCGAGAGCATCGAACTGAAAAGCAGTTTAAAATATAAAACAGCTTAAATTCGCTGTTATAAATGGAGTATCAGAGCGTGTAACTTACAGATTGCACATGCCTTCTAAAATTTGTTTTTCGCAATGCTATTTTTATTTATAAAATATTTCTAGTGGGTGTGTTAGCGACAATCTCGTAGTGAATGGTCTAAGTTAAAGAAGAAATTAGACGGGACTATGAAAGAGAAAATGTCTCTAGAAGAAGGAAAGTCTAGATCTCGCAATAAAATCGCTAAATTCGCAACTATAGAGTTTGGGCATTGATATTAGATTCTTTCTTGCAAATGGCGAATTTTTACTAGAGTAATCAAAGCAATTAAAATTACGAAGAGAAATGCATGGCAGGAACACAAAGTATTCCGTAGTTTTATAGCCTCACTAATCAATAACAATGTCAAAATATATCCAAATTATCAGGTGGATGAATAATAATAAGTCCCACAAATTGGCACCATGATAATAAGAATGTTAAAATTTGAAATTGAGCCTTATACAAATAAAGGTCTTCATCGACGACGTCCCACAGCAATCATTTCAGAACAAAAATTCCTTTCAAACTGAAGGAGAATTTACAAGACCAGGGGTTTAAAGACGTTGTTTAGGAGCTCTTGAATAATCATCTGCTCAACTTATTTCTTTCATTGAGCTATTTCCGGAAGTACTCTTCATTAGCGAGGATAGAAAGTTGTTTGATGAACATCCTCTTGAATGTTTGCAACCTCGAAGGCAAATGCGAATATTTATAAACGTCATCATTGTAAGAAAATCTATTGGATGATTTACTCTTCATTAAGTTCACGGAACCGTCCAGTCGAAAATCAATGGCATTGGACATTTCCGAGTTACTCTCAATAGAAAAAGCGGGGATTTCAACGGTCGATGGAAAACAAATGCGAAACGATTACCACGGCGTTCAAAGCGCCAAGAGAACGGAGACAGAGCAAACTAGAAGCTTCAGACTTCAGAGCTATGGTAGCTATATCCTTCAATCTACTCATAGAAACAGAAACTAATTTATCGCTCATAGCGACAAAAAAAACTGTAAACTGCAAAATTTTACGAGTAACTTCAGTTGTAATAATGTAAACTTTTTTTTCAAATTTTATTCTATATTTTATCTTTTTAAACAAATTTTTGGAGCGATTGCTTTATTTTCTTTAAAAGTGCGCCCTTCATGTCGGCGTTTTAATGATCTCAGAAGGATTTAACGCGTATTTTTCATTTCCCATCGTATAGCTTCTTTCGCATCCAAAATTCAAAGTATGTTAGGATAAGCGTGCCATGACAACTAATTAACAATCTCACTTCAACTATTTTTAACTATCCGGAGGGCAGAATGCTTACATCTTTCTCACAATTCGGGCCGGAATGAACAAGTGAGATCATAGATGGCTAAATATTCCCATTTTGGGGCCCAACTCACGGAGCAATTCGTGGAAACGACTTGAAACTTGTCAGTAGGGGAAAGATGAAACAATGACCGGGTTTTGAAAGTACTCCTTCGGAATCTGCACCCAGGAAATAATGAATATTTATACGGCAGCTTGTTTGCATAGATATTCATTTGCTTAAGGAGCAGAATAGAAACATGAACGCTCGCCAATCCAGACGGTTCATCGAACAATTCCAACATAAATCAATACGCATATACATATCAATCATCTTCTCTCTCTTGTGAATAGCATTTCATGACCTGGTTGAGGTTTGTTAGGCACAATTCAAACAGTATTCCTAAGATTTCCCAATTCTAGCATAAATCTATGACCTGAGATATTCACCTTTGATACACATCCTTATTTTCTGCCTTACGAACATCTCTTCGGCATCTCATTCAGAAAGCTTTTCCGTGGTCATGTATTTCGACTCAAATACTCCTCAGTCAACATCAGAGGAAAACATTATGGAAGAGGAAGACCAAGATATCGACTGCTATGCAAATATTTTGTAAACTAAATTCGCCGATAGAAAATATTGAATTGAAAAACCTTCCCACCAGATACGACTGGATTTCTTGCCTCTGATTATACACTTTCACATTCTCTGAAATTTCACCAAAGAGAAAAACGATGTATATGAATGTGTCCCTTATGAAATATTACAATCGAAAAACTTTTTATGAAAGCAGTAACGATGTTCAGTAACTCAAGAGCAAGAAGCATTTCAAAGAGTTTGATTCTAGGGATTTTGATTTAGGTCTATAACTGCCATAAACAGGTGCGCGTTAGTGGTATTTGGTTTCCAAGTTGCTTTGCGAGAATTGCGCTTACAATTCTGCTCCATCTATGTAGCTCTTACAAGTGGAAATACCAATAGTTCAATAGCTCTTTATCAGGCGCCCACCCAGGGGAGTGGATGACGGGCTTAAACGCCCACGAAGTTTCTAAATGTATTTATTCAGAACCAAATTCTCAAGAATCTTATCAATATTTGGTGGCTTAAAACATTTCTTAACAGGCAATACTTTCTTACGATGAGAATCAATTAGCTTGCGTTACAACCTAAATGGGAGATTATTAGTTACAATACTTACGTTCACCCCCCAAGCAAAAATCCGGGAAGTGCGCCAAGTCCTTATACAACTCCATAAATGTTTGATGTTAACTTACGCATTATGGAAATGTATGTAATTCTCGCGAAGAGATCCGGCAGTTTGCAAATATCTAAGGGTACCCAGCGATCCCTTATAAATGCCTCCACTTTCAAAAGAACCATAACTCCCTAAAAGGTGTCGGTAGTTTTTCTTATCTACAATTTCGTGTTGAACCGGAGTGATTTCGCAAACTATCATCGTTAAAAAAAGGGGACTGACTTCGGTCGAGTATCCCTACACACTCTATGGCATTAAAGCAGAAGATATGAGCTTGAAAGGGAGTAAGGGAAGGATCAGATGTTGGGAGTCCATTAGGGGCGTGATTGATGGGCCTTCGAGCCGCCCACCGAGCCCATGGGGAAGCACCAATCAAATATATTTGCACCGCGCTGTCTAAACGCTCTCTTCCACGCCATTCCGACGGAATACGAAACTCCGATAATATTTCCCCTCGGAAAGTAAACGAAAACTTCGCGCGGAATTCCTCAAATAAATGCAAAAATGTATCAAAAGATAGCGTAACTTACCTGAGCCGAACAACATCGCGCATTAATCCTCAGTCGTCGGTGATAAACTAACTGCGTTTCGCACATGAGCAAATCGAAGCCATAATTTAATAAGTTCATTCAAATTCCGAACATTCACCTAACCGCGGTCGCCTTAATCTCGACTTCGAAAACCCCGAGTTTCCGCAAGCTCGGAAAAAAGAGACGATCGCGTCCCGCGACGGATTCCATGGCGAACTCCATCCGTCACTCGGACATGGGCCGAATTTTCTCGCGAGAATTAAAAAGACGCACAGAGCCAAAGGACCACGAGGACACAAATATATTTTCCTAGACAGACGGTCGCCAGACACCACGTGGTTCTCGGCCTTTCCGCCAGGGGGGCACCAACCGTGACGTCACCAACCATTTTCCTTCTCCGATTTTCTTCTTCCCTCGGCCCGAACGAACCCCTTCGAATCGTTTCCAACCCCCGCGCTGTTGCCGCTTCCCCCCCGCGGCGTTGCCACATCCGCTCGTTCGATAGCGGGCAAAAACCGGGGGTGGAAAAAGTTGGACACGGCGCTCGCAATTAAACGCGAGAGCGAGCCGCGCGCTCTTATCGATTCGCCATCACTCGGCTACCCAGAAGCTCTTAAGTGGGGCGGGAGATGCGTTCCCATGACAACGCAGGGTGTGGCGCCTGCAAAATCCCCCCCAATTGCCCTCCCTCCGCGCAGAGCTTCCCCCGCCGGCCGCCGGCGCTAGCGTAGAACTCGCTCCGTCCTTCCCCGGATATCAAAGCCATAGCAGGTCGAGTGCGACCGCTTCTTCGCGAGTTTCTAGTGTGACGCAACGCAACGAGAGCTTCTGGGAGCGTCGCGCGGGAGAGGCTGTGATATTGTCCTGTCACAGCAGTACTGTTCTTTTGGTCCTACTGCTGTCTCGGGACATAGCCACAGACCCTCCCAACTCCGCGGATCCTGAAACCATCGACCCCCCGTGTCCCACGGATTTGCACCTTTTCCGATGTCCCGCACGTGATTTTCTCCGGCGATCGATCCGTGAAAAGTGTGTGAGTCTATAAGCGGTCGATATTTGGTGTGTGCAAACGCGGGAGAGCGCGAATCGATAGCAAATGACGCACGGAGAGCGACAAAAAATCGCACTTCGCTTGTTTCCTTCACGTCCGACGAATATACTAATTAACCAGCCAGTGCCCACATGGATACTATCTTTCGGGACCGGGTCGCTTTTCCGAGAATTCGATCGCCGTCCGCGGGAGGAACCCCAGAGCCCCCGTTTCTCCGCCGTAGCATCCGAGCCCCGATCGGTCCCGAAGGCGATTTGCGCGAAATTCGCCGAAAAACGCGTCCAGCGGTGATCGAAGCCTAAGAACACATGGGGGCGGCCATCTTGAAATAAGACAATCTGAATTTGGAGTGACGAAGGTGCCGAAATCGATTGCTGGCCATTAAACGCCGCGGAGAGAAAAACGGAGAGCAGAAGACATTAGTGCAGAGGGTCAATCGTATGGGAGAGGGAGGATTGGGATGTAGTGTCAGATGGCCGGGAGAGGCCCAGGGACGGATCAATACTGCTATGCTCATCCCGCCCATAGGGGGCGGTCCGGGTTCAATGCCCGGCATTTTAATGCAGCTCTGTTTCACCTCCGCTTTAGTTAATCTTTGTCCGAAACACCGACCATTGGACAACCCCGGCTCTCCTGCAGTCGTGGTCTGCAACCCAAGAGCATTAAACCCCTAGAAAATTACTAAAATGACGTTAACATTAGCGGCATAATTTCTGAAGAATCTTTCTTAAAAAATGTACGGCTGATGCTAAATAAGAGCACCTTTTGCACTCGCATTCTATTCCACTTAATCTTCCGGAGAAACGGTGGCTGATCCTTTCGGAAACATCCTTGTGCGCATTAGAGGGGTCGCAATTGTCTTTAAAAGAAGCGATGCTCGGGGTTGCAAACGACCGATCCATCGACTTTGAGGGACGCCGGCGATTTTCCACTCGTAAAACTATTTGGCTCTCCCAAGTGAGTAAATACCCTCGTAATTCCGAGAAGCATCTTTTATCGATGATGCTACCGCTTCCATGGTAACTCCTTACGGAAAATGCAATAGCTACTTCACTTTCGGAAAAGTAATTCTAACGGCCGAGTTCCTACCAAATAGACACTGCGGGTAAATGGAGAGACGAAATTATAATCAATTCCGAGAAGTTTTAGTTGGTACACGGGTAAATATTCTCGACCTCCCGTGAGGGTACGGAGTGTTTGAGTAGATGGACCATGGCCAGAAACTCTTACCACTGGTTACTTTGTAAGAGGAGATCCGAGTAGAAATAGCTAAGATTAATCACCTCGGAGAATGCGTCCCGGATGATAGAGGCTGAAGAAAATGGCTACTTCGTAAGTTTAGATTACCCCGAAAAATCTATTCCGATCATCCGGTGAGGAGTGACATTGATTTTCCTCCCTCCGACGTTACCATCCAATTATTCGGATGAATCATGAAGCAAATGACATAACTTTCGGATGCTTACGTCTTCGTGCTCCTGGATTATCAAAGTGAACAGGGGAGTCGAGATGGCGGCCTATATCGCAGGATAAACGCTCAACTACACGGAACCGACCCCTTTCTATTAACGAGATTCGTTCTACGGCTTGGCGGTCCGGTCAAGATTTCCCATCCAGCTAAATAGATCTAAAATCTCTCTAATGCTTCCGAAATCCTAAAAGACAATCCCAAAACAGTAGCACTTTCACTAAGAAGAGCTTTATTTTCAAAAACAGGAGTTGCACAGCTTCAAAATTTTCACGCTGATGGCGCGTAAGGCGGGCTACTGATAAATTTTAATTCTAAGGCTAGAATAAAAACATCGATATCCACTAGGAGTGTTCTATTTAACAGCAAGCGGGCTTTATCAATTTTTGGAAGCATAGATGAGATGCCCCAACGAAATAATGAAAGTAATGTCAATCAACGTTCAGCTGCAATAACCACCTCCACATGAATTCAATAACAATTACGTATTTTAATTGCTTATGACATAATAACTTTCAATTACAGGAACTAATGTCCGTGAAATCGTCTGGATAAGAGCGCACAAGCTTTCGAGGGTACCCGTGGGTATATGTTGAAATTTCCATCAAATACTTGAACTGAATTTGACTGAAAATGTGTGTTACGGAGACGCTCTCCATTACATTTTTGAAAATATTTGCTGCGATATTTTGAAGGGGTGGGAGATGAAATTTATTGGGGATCTTTACTACCATTTGAATCAGTACCTGACATGGGAATCTGTCACACGCGTAAATCTTAAAAATTAACCCACAAGTCACCATGAGAAAAATATCGCCGTAAACCATGACCCGAAATTCGTTATTATAATGGGAAAGCAAATATAGCATCAGTTAAATCCTCCGATGTTGATGGTATTGAATTCATTCCAACGGGTAAAAGAAACCACGTTCGCGTAACACAGAAAAAGGAGTTAACAAGGTAAATACAAATTAGCTAAAGATACCCAAATAATCCAACCCTTTGAAGGAATAGCATCATATACAAAACTGAAAGAAAACCTAGCTGATTCAAAAGTCACTACTCGTGTAAATAAAATCAATAATAGCGAAACCCCTATTGATTTTTTTTATAAAGCGTCAGTCAAATTATATAGTTAATCTTCCATTAAGAAAAGTCCCACCTTGGGAAAAAATTACTCTTTGGACATCTTATTCCAAAGTATCACCTTCCCACGAGCTTTCACAAAACTCCAAGAGACTCGCAAATTAATTCAATAAATCCCATCTCTGACCCTAGACTTTCGAAATGAGCAAAAAATATAAACTCAACATTCAGGCGGAATATAAAATGTGGAGCGTTTAAATTCGATCGAGTGGAAATATTTTCGCATAATCATTTGCGATTCGGCAATACTTTTTCTGCTACTCTTCAACCGAAGACGGTCGTTCACAATTTCACGATCGTCGCAAAACGTTACGACAAACTTTAAATCTGTTCCTCTCCTCGAGTCCGTATTCCATCCGTTTCCTCAAATCCTCGATACCCTTCCTTCCAATAATTTGGAAACATCTTCAGTTTCCTCTTGAACCTTTCGCATACTAAGATTTCGCTTCGAAAAAAATCCGTTTTTAATTAGGAGTAAATCAATTCTACGATAGGAACGATCCTATTTGTAGGTATTCCCTCTTTTTAAATGCCTTCTCCTCTTCTTCTTAGAAATTATTCCAAGGTATTTACAACAAATTTTCTAGCACGTTTCACGGGACAAAATGATGACTGTAAAATGTAAATAGCAACAAAATGTTAACAATGTTACTTCTTGTATTCTTGTTACTGATAATAAAACAGTGATTTCCTACAATGGTGACCTAGTTCCTATTTCATGATTCGATAATAATCTTTATTTTAATGATTAAAAGGGACTTAAGTGAACACGGATAGAGGGAGAAAGAGTATCGTTCCAAGTAAAAGAAACGAGAAAATCGAGAGGAAAATTCGTGACGGAGAATTGGAAACAATGGCGGAAACATCGAGGAGTGATAAATACATACGTGGATCCTCGCCTAATACCACAATGTCTTTTTTTCGGTTGCATTCCCCCCTCAAATTACTTGTACATAATTAACCCCTCTCCTTACATAACCCGCTTTATTTTCGCCATTTGACGTCTCTTGAATTCTACCCACAATCATCGTACCCTCTCAATCAATATCCGCCTCCGTTACAATCCTTTCCTGAACCACTACTCTCACGTGTGTTTGTCTATCTCCGAATGATGGAATTTGGGTCGATACGATGAGCGGATCGCGTACGCCACGACCATTTCACCTCTCTTAATTCCTTCGCCAAACTAAACGTCCTCTATCCTCTCTTTTATTTAATCTGCCAATAAATATTCATTTCCATTTTGACCAAATCCCACGGTCGCGAATCTTGGGAGAGTTGTGTGAGACCTAACTATGATTACAACGGGAATGTTAAGATAAACAGAGCCATAAATTGTAATTATAGAATAATTTATAATGTGGACAATGCAAAAGGTTTGCTTCCCTATCAAACAAACGTATTGATCTGTTAGCTCAAAACTCGGAAGCCTCCCTCGGGTATGAAACACGGACTCCCTTCAAATCCATGTTACACATCCGAAAAAAGGAACTCTATCAATCTTTTATTTCTTTTTCGATACCGCACAACAAAATTATCGAAAGCTTCCTCAGCCACACCTCTTATAACCAGATTTACGCTATAGCAAGAAGCCACCGTGCCCACAAAAATGTTTCACCTTTCGTACCTGATTTGATAAATTGTCTAAGCCCTTTGGATTATTCTAACTACAGGTTTTTTGGGCTGCAACCTAGAGTCCAGCTATTTACCGTACATAATTACATACATAAATATTACTCCCAAACGGGAAGATCGTGTTTTTTGCATCGTTTACACACAATTATCTCGTATAATTTCCTAATCTTGAAGACACTTAATCAGACACGTATAAATCGTTTTGTAGTACACTTATCTATAACATTTTTAATTCAAACCTAGAGCGCTAACCAATAACTTATGATGTGGAGACGGACTGACACAAATCTAACTAATGATAGCAACGGTTATCAACAGGAATATCAATAAATATTGCAGAGATCATCAGGGAGATGGAACGGCTGACACATATGCAGGGAAGGATTTAATTTTAAGCTCCAGAAAGATTCAGATCAAAGGAGTGAGCCGTAGTTACAGAAATACGAATCAAAAGAAAGGATAAT
Source organism: Ladona fulva (assembly GCA_000376725.2). NCBI lineage: Eukaryota > Metazoa > Arthropoda > Insecta > Odonata > Libellulidae > Ladona > Ladona fulva. Next base: position 243,174 of record KZ308469.1, on the reverse strand, counting down.
TTGATTCCATAGTCAATTCGTTCAATTTTTGCTGCTGAGAGTAAGGCAGCTTCGCAAGCTGGAGAATTCGATCGAAATTTTACGACATACGGAAAATAAAACGGACTTGGCGGAATTGTAACTCGACCGGAACAAATGGTAATCAGAGTTTCCGCTCGGAGAATAAAAGCATAACGTTATTCCGTAAAACACATAAATTTCCGCGAAAACAAACATGGAAGACAAACAGTGCCTCTGCCAGCAGCGGCCACTTCCTCCTTCAACAAACATCACTGCAGCCTAGACTCCACTTGCAAACACTACGTTATTTTCCGGTCTGCAAATACTAATGCTTGACAACAATTGCGGTGAAGACTGCTTTGGCAATTCAAACGGGCGGCCAAAACGAGGGATTGATTTCACGTCCGCCACTCCCTAAACATTCGAAGAAAATTATAGAAAAACACTCCGAAAGACTTAAATGCGCTAATTACGGCAGAGATTTCCGATAGTTCATTCACCCATTTGAATCTTTCGTGAAAACAATTAGCATTGCTACCCAAAATGTTAGGTCCTGCTACCAAATCTTGATGAATGAAATATTTATCATTTGTCTATTGGTACGAGGTAGAGAACAAGGTATGTTTCATATACTTTTGTCTCAGTCTCGTTCATGGCTGTGATGATATGAATATCAGGTCCCTACTGGCCTTAGGGCTGAATACTTAACAGATAGACCAAAATGTTAACAGGTCACAATCGGACGTCGGACCTATAGATATATATATATCCTCTGTAGATATATATTATAATACATACAGAAATTTTCAACCTTTCGGTAATTTTCATGTGCCTTAATATTCCCCATTCAATGCAATTTCTTTCTCCTCCTGGTAACTTCTCACCCTTAATGTCATCTAACAACTTTTGTCTCTGCCTTTACCCTTGCTTTCTTCCCTCGGTAATATTCTTTACCAATCCCTCTCCTCTCAGTATCTGACCCACCCATTTCCTCTGTCGACGTTTAATTACTTAAAATAAGAGCAATGCAATAAATAAACGCGCGTATAGGTAAGTTTGTGTGCATGATTCTCTGATAAATCTCATCGTGCATCCGAAATCATAAAATGGAATTTTAATCGACTCTCAACCAAGTGAATACCAGCAGAATAAAATCACGTATCAGCCATATCCGAATAATATTCGCAAGAATCAGCTTCGTCAACCGAATCCTCCAATGGAGGGAAGAAAAAGTCCGGAAAAGTGTTATTTTGGGTAAAACCCATTTAGTGCAATTCAATAGAAGCTCGAGACCAACGTTATAACCGAAAACGTCAAACTAAAGGTGGAACCTTACGCTGAGAATTGCAATTGTAAATCGGAAAGCGTTACTAAGACGTTTGCTACGTCATAAAGGAAGAAAAAGCCTAGGCTACAAAAATCAAACAAGGAAAATACGTTTCGGAAAACGTAGCGTAGCGTACGCAAACATAAATGCTGTTCCGTTACCACGAGAACCGTCTCTGGAACCATTGCGATCTAATTTCCACCCACGAACCTACTCGGGAAGTACATTCAGCGGTGTTTCTCCGAATGGCGGTTGGAGGGATACATAGAGAAGAAGGAAATGTGGACATACGAGCGACCGAACCCTCGCGAATCACAGGATGACAGTGTTGGCCGACAAGTGGCGACAGCGGCGGATGGGAGAGGGAAAGAGAAAATCGATGGTGCGCAGGCGCCAAACTGCTTTGCCGTCATTTGTTTGTCGACTGTGTTCAACCGAGTTCTTCTCCATTTTGCCCCGAAATCCTCGAGTCTTCAGATTCGAGAAGCTCTTAGTTGGCAAATCCGTCGCAACGGAAAGGACGGGGACTGTGCTTCTCTCGAAAAAAAAAGTGACCCCTGCGTATGCATCTTTTAAATAGCGGTCATCAGCTGAGCCGAGCGTCGGCTACGGCGCATGCGCCGAAATTTATAATCAGCGCCACTCTTTTTCCCGTTGAACTAATGCTTCCTCATAAACAAAAAGGAATTCTCGGCAAGGAAGCAACGGCGAAGAACTATGTTAGACACCATTTTGTTAATTTCTTTATTAGATTCTTATGCTTCATTTCTTTAATTTATTACAAACTTTGGAGCTAAAAATCAATGTTTTCGTCGAAAAATCTCCAAAAAATATCAACCAATCCGCGAAATTAATCAGCAACAGAAAAATTTCATAATTGAAGATTCTTGTCCACTGCGACAGAGAATCTGTGCGTGAGTAGGGCTGCCAACTCTCCCGGATTCGCCGGAAAACTTCCGGAATTGGACAATGATTTCTGAAATCTCTTTCCACCAGGACCGAGGCATTTTCTCCTGCTTTTACTCTATTAGATTCGCTTTGCAATTCGTACATTGATTTACAGATTTTCACAAATATTCGCGACTTATATTCTTCAACAGTTGAACTCTAAGAGCACTCGTAATCTAAATCATGTTTAATCTCGAAATATTCGGAAGTATCTTCTTTGGATAATGTTATCGTAAGCCAATTTCTATCATTCTTTAACGGAAATCGCGCTGAATAATCCAAAATTACACCTCAGAATAGAACTAGTTTGACCGTGATCAAATCATACATTCACGAACGAAGTAAACGTATTCCATGCGTAGTTTAAGTTATGCTTTAAGTGTTCTCCCGGAATTTACTACGCTTGGAATGGACAAATGTAATCAACTCTTCGGGAGTTGGCAACCCTTTGTGAGAGCAGCAGATTGGCGTCAGCATCCAATGGACAGTCACCCACCGATGTCCCTGTGTGAAGAGGGGTGCATAAGATTCGGGCGAACGCTCGCTGCCATCAACGACTGAAGGGGAAAAGAGTGAGTCATCGAAAACTTGGCTCAAATCGGGATGGAACCGTCTTACAGTAGAAATCGAATATTACGAAACGAAAGGGACCAACCTATACATTCCGCGTTAACCGAAAACCGCACTTAAGCATTCCACCTCCATATACAGGAGCATTTATAGCCTCTTACATTTAAAATCGTTATAAAATTACATTTAAAAAGATAGGCTTTCGTTAACTGGTCTAAAGCCTATGTAAACTCATCTGTTTAGAGAAAGTTATGGACACCAAATGTAAAAGGAGTGTAAAAATACGTTATATTAGCCTTTATATCTATTCAAATCCTCTATATATACCGTTTCGTGACATAGAAAAGGGTCTGTAAAGACATTTTGTCCTGCGAGCCATAAAATCTCTCTGTTAACCGTCGTTTCGCGAGAGATAAATTGATATACATTGATATTTATAGAAGACGGAACAGACCACGTGTTATCCGCTATCGTGTCAACAGTTTTATTGAAAATTTCTTCTACAATTCTATTCTAAATGTTTCTCTAACAATTCTATTCTAGAGAGCAATCCATCCATTGGAGGACTCCTTTTCACAAACTGTACTCAATTCTAATCAGTTTTTAAGTTGCTTTCATTTTCATAGGTATTTGTTTCGCCATCTTGTCCCGTTTCCTCCACAAATGCCTTCTGGAAGATTACCTCATTCTCACACAGTCGTTAAAGTAAATAGTAATTGTTCCAAATACGTTATAATCTTACAGATTAGGGCATGCTTTCACAAAAAAACTGAATATCCCTTTTAACATTAACCAGATCACTCGATTAAAAAAAAATTATTTAATTTTTCAATCGAAAATGAACTATGGAATAACTTCGTTGGAAAATATAGTAAAAATGATACGTTTTTAATATAAATACTTAACATATATTCCCTTAGTAACATATCCGCTGTTGCACTTTATTAGCAACGTCTTCTTTTCAATAATTTGAAATCTAATCATAAAATAGCCAAAGTTAGGATTTCCGCAGATTTTCAAAGACGAATCATCTTCAGCAACGAGGAAAAACCTTGTATGAACGGGAACCTAAATTTGGTGAGGATTAAGCAGTGGTTTTTGATTAAAAGTAATGTACTAGAGCTACTTATGAGGGAGAAGTGGAATTACAGAGCATATATTTCTTATAGAATTGCAGTTACGAATAACCTACTTGAATACTTCAACGATTATCATCGTTGAAGTATTCAAGTAGGTTATTCGTAACTGCTACCATTCGGTTTTCCATCCATCGATTTTTCCAGCTATTGCGCTTAGTTTCTGCGCTAAAAACATCCATCGACGCAAATTCGCGATTTCGCTGGAAAGGAAAACCGCAGAATGTTGTCATATCATCGGGCGACGACGGCAAAGCAAAATGAGGAAAGAGCTGAAGGGAGTGGTCGGGAATAAAAACTTTCCGAGCAATTTTGTCCCCTAAGCGCGGAAAAAGCGCGAGTGCTCCCCCTTTTGAAGAAAAAAACAATAGCTCCGAAGGGAGGAATAAGAGGTATTTCTAATTAAGATCTTGAGGGCGAGAGTATGACTAATGGATGCGAAAAAGTGCATCTCCAGAGAAACGAACGAGGAAATGATTCACGTCGCGAGAACATGGTTCTTTAGGTACGGATAACTACAGTTAGCTAACTAATGAGCGTAGCATAGGCGTAGGATCATTGCGGTTGATGAATGAAACGGGTCTGCACAATGAAACCTCCAAATCTTTCCCCGAGAAAAACCCTTTTAAAATCAAAAATTATTCCTGATCATTCGATATTTTCATCTATTCACCATTGAAATTTAATTTATAGTATTAAAAGTAGATTTGTTGAAATGAAAATCGCTGTCCTTCATCTAATTCTTGTTCCAATTTGTTTCTACCATTCACTGTTCTTCGTAGTTCTATCCACAAGCATAAAAACACATTTATTCGCTGCAAGAGCAATTGCACTTTAGCATTCTACTACAATCATACTGTATCGCGACGTATTTGATCTAGAATTGCTTGTCAACAGAGAATTTACAGCAAAACACGTCATTTATTATATTTCGTTAGTCATCTTTCATCTAATTTTATCTCAGTTGAGTTCATTCCTGTGATGATGTGAAAGCTACTGAGGTATGAGTGATGCTAAAAAATGGAATTAAGATCTTTCCTTGTGCAATGTTACAAAAAGTGTTACTTGTAGAGTCCTAGTACTTCACTAACGTGGGCTTGTTCTGCTAATAGTATGGCTCACTGAGGAAACCAAAGGCAAATTACCTCACTCCTCATCTTCCTAGTAAGCCTCATTTCCCTTTCCTAGCTATTCGTAGTTGAGGGGATGTCTCGATCGTACTTTAGGCTGAATAATTTACAGTAGTAACTGATGCAATTGTTGTGGAAACGATACCGAATACCTTATTGTAACTTTATTTTTGTTGATATACCTAGTACTTTAGCTGTAATTACAACCAGTAGTATTGTTGTAATTACAAGTAGTATTATACTTATAATTGTAACTAATAATATTGTTGAAATCATTACAAAATGAGTATTGCAATTAACCAAAATTCAAAGAGAATATTCACCGTTTTTCAAAGACCCACATACAAAATTATTCCCTCTAAATTATCCTGAGACGAAAAATCGCTCGATTTCGTCCTAATTTGAATAATAATAATACGAACTTTAGACTCGATTATCCAGTGCTCTTTCAAAGTTAATCGGCATTAAAATGGATAACTTTTTACCAAATAGCTTCCACGTTTAATCGGCCCACTTCCCAATACATTCACCGAGTCTTCTGTGGCGAGCGTTGCACCTACTTCCGCCGCCAGGAAATTAGGTCTTCCACCTGGCGGCCAAACCGCACACTATTTCACCGCCGTGTGGCTCCCCCGAACGCCCGAACTCCGAACTACGTCAATCCTCCGCCTTCCGCCGACGCCACGGCGAAATGCATTGGGAAGATAAAATCACGGATACGGATTTACGCAAAAAGATAGTCCGCCACCGCCTTCTCGTAATTACGTGGTGGCGGTTTACTCAGGAGGCCTTTGGAGGGGAGGAAAAGGAATATTTCAAACGGAAACCATTTTGGCAAATGCTTTCAGCGTTAGACGAGCGAAATTCCACCGGCGGTATTATGGTTTAAAGCAAAAAATTAACGAACAATCATCACATTCCGGCAATGTTAAACATGTATCGGCTGTTATGCAAGCAGCTCTTTCGACTGTGGTGAATAAATTACACCGGTATTTGGAAAAACTTTGAGACGGCGACGGATCGATAAATGCAACCCTTAGGAAGTTGAATTGATCCCCATTCTGGTGTCATCGTAGAGAAGGATTAAGAGTTGAAGTACTTTGTTAAACGAAGGTGCTTCCTCTCTGCTATAAAACAACGGAACTGGTTCAAATGATGGCTTTGAAGTAATGCGGCCCGAAAAAAAACCACCCTTAAGCATACCTAAACGTGTTTGAGCTTTCACCATCCATAAATCGCGATCGATTTTTTCTAAACGTTCATTCCGCATCCGATCAATAAAGAGAGTCACTATGAATCACCAAAATAAGTCAGGCTCCTTTAACGTCAGTTTGATAATCCTTCAGTTCTGTAAAAAAGACGCATCCTCGGAGGCCATTAACAGAGGGTGCCTAGTGGCGCCTCACACGGAACTCAGGAGAATCACTGTCAGTCATATAATATTTAGAGACAATTCCCGGACATTCGCTCCGGGGGTACTCGGTTTGATGCTCTTCTCGTAAAAACTAACGCTAAAACAGCACGAACCAGTAAATAAGACGAAAATTCTAGTACGCAACGGACTAAATACTGATGTGTCTACTAGGTACGTGTTCAAAATCAAAACATTCTAATATTTTGCGGAATAAATAAGCAATGTACTTTAATGCAAATCTGTTGCAAGTATCATACGAGACTGCTTCTCTATCGTGTCCCGTTCGTTTAAACAAAAAAAAACATGAGAACACTTAGGTCATATTTGTATTTCTCATGTAGAATCCTTGAAGTATTCACCCAAAATTTTAGGCACAATAATAGGTGACATTTTCAGTTAATCTTTAATTTTACAGCGTTGTTGCGTCATGACCATGGCACGGTTTTGGTTAATTAAACCTTTTTACGTATTCTACGAGAGAATTACCGATATTCCTCTTACTAGTTATATAAAGCCCTAGTCAAGTAGTGACATAAGGTTGTTTATAAAATTTTAATTTTTTATACAAAAATCTGATCAATCAAATCCAATCAATTCTACATCAAACTACTTTCATTCCAACGACGTAGAAGTAATTAAAATAATCGGACAATTTCCGATCAAAAGAAACTCAATATGTAATTTTGCTGTGGGACGACATTTTCCGAACAAAAGAATACTTCATAGGCAATTTTTGAGTAGTGGTACCATAAATATTATTTATTAGTATTGTTGGAGGTATGTTTGCAAACTTAACATTGCTGTATGATTTATATTGTTGCGTCATCATCATCGAAGGACGGTATTGTTTGAAGTCTTCAAAAATTTGTGTACATTAGAGTTGATTCTTTTCACATTTATCGAGAAGAATCCCGATAAACATTCGAATCGTTTACGAATGATGTCTAGGGTCGCATAGACTAACTGATGATCGTCTGATTGTCTACATAAATGCAAATTGAAATTCCCAAATTCACTGGTCCTTCAGTTCAGAAAGTCCAGGGAAGAACACGGGATTCCACCTCAAACGAACCAAATCCGCAGCAAATAGGAATGGCTGATCAGGAGGAATGCGACAGCAACTGAAAGCAGCTGGAACATCAACGGGAAATCCTTCAGGAATCATAAAACCTAGAAATCCTGCAAAAAAAGTTCTTTATCCGTCAGATCCCGTCTAGTGCGGCTTCCGATAGTGAGCGTGTTAAGCCGCCGCCCCAGGGCGCACCAATACATGCGGCGTCGGTGTATGATCAACGAAAACCATGAACTTGTTCAACAATAAAAATCGAAAACTTGTGATTCTCTCCTTAACAGTGTGGCGAACCTCGACAATCGGAGTTGAGCTTGTCCCGACTTACGTAATAATAATAATAACAACAATAATAATAATACTCATTTATTGAAGGACGAGATTGAGACTTCGTTTTCCCTTCTTACATCCAACCCTTGTTAGATCGAATCAGTCCATAATCGGTGTACACAGGATCAGGAAACGTAAACAACTGTTGGTGATTAAGTTGGTTGTCTAGCAACAGAGGGGCCACACACCTGAAACTATCAGTGCTAGGATGCGTGCTGTATCACCTGAGCAGCTCATCGCCCGTAAATTTGGTCAGATTCCGATCGGAAGGTCCTTTGATGACACAGGCGTCCCAAACGCAGCTTTGCAATACGCGTTACACGCTGAACCACTCTCTATAAACCAACAGCGATCTTGGGTTAAATTTATCTCAATCCCTCGGACAAAATTTATTCGTAGAACTACCCGTAGGATGAGTAACTCGCAAGATAAACAGACATTCGGTCACATCTCCAACTACGTTCTTGTCAACCATTTACAATACCGTTTACCAGATGTAGGACAGTCAAACACTCATTTTATCATCTTTTGCTAAAAATACACTTCCTTGTTATTCCTTGCGATATCAATGACCTAAAAATATACGAATTTTTCAAAATTCCAGCACAATGGGAAAATTTGAGGAACAAAATGAAAGAAATCCGTGGTATTTGAGGAAAAGGTGTTTGAATGCTAATATCAAAATAAAAGTAATTAGTTTTGAGAACAAAAGGCAATGTATGAATAGAAGCAAAACATAATTGAGAGGAGAAGATAGTATAGAGGAGCATAGTGAATGTAAGAGATCTTTAAGAGTAATAATCATTTATATTAAGAGATATTCCAATACATACAAAGGTGTACAAGTGACCTGGCAAAATATATCGTGCAGTTAGCACGCATTATGAACGAAATCACAAGTTTCGTAGTAAACTTGGTGCAGTTACATGTAGTGACCACTGGAGAATTTAAGGTGATTTGGCGAATGGGTGAAATTTGACGAAAGACTATACATGTGGAGAGGAAAGCACCGATGGTAGTAAAAGATAAAGCCAATCGGTGCGTGCGAGAGATAACTATTAGGAGAACGGCGTAAACAAGGGACGCTGAAATAAAGCTGACCTTTGACTCCTAGCGTAGCCATTATCAACAATAGCAATCGAAAAATGTCCAAAACAACTGTATACTCATTTACATCGTCTTTAACAAGAATAAAAAGACAACATGACAGATAGTGTATATAGTCTAAATATGAGTACAGCAGCATTTCGACTAAACGACGGTGATCTGCATGGCTTACAAATCCTTAAACAGTCCAAACAAATGGCCAAAGAGAAAACAATGTAGCGGAGGTTGTTACAATTGAAAGGGTTATGTAATATATATTGTTACAGTTGAAAGGGTTATGTAATATAACAATTCGACTCGGCACTACCCACAAATAGATAAATAACCTACAACTCAGCTGACGCTAGCTGCTGATGACCCTCAACAATACACTAACATGAGAAATACAACAATGTTAACAACACCAACGATATAACAGCCCAACAATAAACGCAGGAGGTAAAAAGTTCCGCACTCCCAAACGTAATCTCCACAACGCATCATTCGTCCCGCTTCCTCCATGAATATTTTATGCATCCATCGTGAGATTCGTTCGCTGAATCCGAAAAATTAGAAGAAAAAAAAATCGCAAATCGAAATATTTATAAGCAGGATCAAATCCGTTTTATGGATATCAGAGGACCAAATCAACTTTGAGATGGTTACAGAATATTGGTATTCCAAACACAAACTCAGAGCTGATATCACTTCTATAACCAGAATGAAAACGGAACATATGTAATTAATAGGACGAATAGATACTTCTCACGAAGAAACGGACATGGCACCGACTCGTTAACAAGGATTAAAGCAGATTACGAAAAAGCCTTCTGAATGCTCGCTCTGCCACGACGCTGGATTTAGAATGGAAACTCAGAAGATAGGCGGCATTTTCCACAATCGACGACGTAGATAAATAATAGACAAAATCAGTAAATATGGAGGAAGGCGCCGTTTCAAGGACGAAAAAGGAAGTGAATGGAAGCGACGTTTAACTCCATCTGCCGAGAAGAATCGGGAAACACAAAAAGCGACGCGTCCATGAAAAGTAAAATGGGGAAGAGTGGAGTCGAATGGAGGGGAAGAAGAGATAGTGCAGGCTCACAATGGAAGAGGACAATGGAGATGCAGACAGATGGGGTACTCGGCACACACGCACACTTAAAATATCTCTCTCCTTACGAGATTCATCCATTATCTGCATCCAACGACAGTGGATGACTCATAACGATTTTCAGGCTGCGCTCGAAATACAGAGTATAAAATCCGCCCATGACTTAAGAAGCAAAATAGCGTATTTTCTGTTCAACTACACGCACCTACTAGATAACTCGCATTTTTAAAATCTCTTCACTGTGATAATGTATAGATAACACTCATTTCAAAAATTTCTTCTGTGATAAATGCATTGATAACGCGCATTTCAAAATTGTTATTATGTTGACGAGAATGTTTTTTCACTACTGTAATATTTATGATAATTACTCTTGTATTTTGAATGGAATTATTTAATTACGTTAACATTTACAATATGTTGGTTGAAATAAAATTGCCCTAGTACGTGAGTATATGCTCCGTGACTTCCGCGATATTAGACGTGTGTTGTTTAGTCATTTGTTTCCGAGTTCAATATACAAGATATTCAATGAAACGAGATTTTCCGTTGTATATCACGCACTAATATTTTTATAATTTTTTTATAGATAACACGCGGGTTATCTACCAGAAAATGCGGTAATTCCAACCTCAAAGTTGGGCAGAATTTTTAGAATCTTCACCGCCCAGAACATGGACAATTCATATATTGGGCTTCAACTTCGGTGAAAGCGAAACCGGGTTCGATTCCCGGTGAGGGAAACGAAGTACCTTTAACAATATTACTACTACTACAATTCGTATATTTCATGGTTGCCGGTTCGACCCCGCACGAATCAAACCAGGAACAGTTCACTTTTATCGCCAGCAGATTTTATTTCTAAAGCAAAATTCAACTGGAAAGTATCGTGGAATATCGAAATAAAAACCATACGAAGGGAAAATACAATGAAGACAATTATTCTCATCCTCCATCATAGATTTCAGGTCCAATTCTGTATAAATTTGATGAAATGTTCGGAGATTTCGTCGACATTCATCTGTTATTGTTAGGATGGTCCAACGTAAGAGATGAAACAGACCAAAAGAAATTTGCAAGATCTGATAGGGAACATGGAAGGAGACAATGGCACTGAATGGCTGAAAAAACGCTGAATTAACAGCTGAAGGACTAACTGAAGATTCTGCCGAAGTAAACATTTCCTCATTGCGCATGAGTGCTAGTTCACTAGCCATTTATAAACCAAACGCCCCACTAATTCCTTCAACGAAGGGTATTCAAACAGTATCCAGAATTAAGCTTCCATTGTTTCTCGAACTTTAAACTGAAACAAATCCAGGAATTGTCAACAATGTCACAGGGATCTAACAATATCACGCCGTGACAAAGAACGCCTCGCAACAGAGCACAACAATAACTCTTTCCCAATCAGTTATAAAATGTCCAACGTATTTTATTTAGATTTTCCAATAGAATATCATACAAAAGTCTACGTAATTCTACACCTATGTAGAATTGTAATGAATATTGCAACAATGATAAGTAAAAAAAGATCAGGGCACAACAATAAACATTGTCCGGTAACTTTAAAGAACGTCCAACGAATTTAGATTTTCAAATATAATGTCATATGAAAGACACTCTATATGAAAATGTCCCGAGAAACTAAGAATTCGGCTTCCAGCGATAAGTACATCATCATCTTCTTTAATTCGGAGGCTGAATCCGAGTAAATATTTGGCTGTTGGAATAATTTCGGCCAACAGACCTCGAAAAATGACGAAAACGCGACGGAGCCCAAATAACTGCCGGAAACTAAAAGAAACGCCGACATTTCTTCGGCACATAAATAAATCGACTGAAGGAGGGGAAAAAAACAAGAGAATCCGGACAAGCGGTGGCAGCACGTGCGTGGCATTATGGGAAGGCGTGACTAGCGCCGGATTCCATTCCTCGGCTTCCCCTATATCCAATTAACGCTCGTAAAATATCTCGCGTGAGCTAAAATGCGTGACAGAGATAAGAGCCGGACCTCCATTACCTATCCCAAAACTTTCACACGCAGATATTGCCGCTTTCATATAGAAAATGCCTCGGACGAGATTTGGCCGAACCGAGGCTGGTTAATCAGTCCTTCCGAAGACGAACCTTCAACTAACATGGGTTTACTTCTTGATAACTGATGTAGGATTATTGCTCTCGTCGTAATAATTTGTTCTAAGTTTATTAGCTAATTCCCTTGTTGACTTTTGTTCTTGTTGACAAAGATCTCAGCTCCAATTGTTTTCACTCATTATCAAGACTAACAATAAAACACTCAAGTTTTCGTGTTATTGTTTAACTGTTAACAATCAACATTCACTATCAGGCGCGATTTTCACGGGGTGCGGTTATTTTATTTTTTTAACTAGTTGAGAAGCCGAGAATTGACTAAAAATTGCTTTTAACCCTTAGACTGCGCAAAATTTCGAAATGTTTCCTATCCATGTATAAAACTTGTTTATTAGATTAGCACTTTTTTAGTTGTAATTGAACCATTTGTCATCTAAATTACGAGGAAGTTATTTCTTCTGTCTCGTATTCTAATGGCTTGCCTATGATGCACATGTAAACAACACCAGATTTTACGAAACAAAGAAACAAGGCCAACATGGTCAGTAGACGGTGGGAGCAGTTAAAGGGTTAATATTATTCATTTTATTAACGATTTATTTGTATAACTGAATACATTATAAATACCACATTTTAATGAAATTAAAACCAGTTTTAACGGCACGTTTGCCATGCAGTATGGCTGTAGAAATTCGCGTCTTGAATAACGACGGTTTCGGCTAACGATGACAATCATGAAGCAGACTATCGTCGTAAACCAAGGTATCGTCGTACAGGGCAAATCAGTCCCTCAAGACATGGACAAATCTACAGATTGCAACGTTTAAAATAAAGATTCGCGTCGAACAATCAGATTCTGCCTCGTTTAAGGCAAAAAGTCAAAGAGTGCCATCGATTTTTAAACGCCGACTCCGTCGGTACTCCATACTACACGACGACCCACGTCTATCGAAAACAGAAGTATTCCGAAGCGAAAACAAAGCGGAGGGAATGCGCAGACCGCGACGGGGAATCAATCAAAGGCAGGGATAATGGCATCTGCCTCGGGGAGGCCACAAGACGCTTCCGGATGCTTCTCTTCGCTTGCGGTCCCTAAAATCACTTTCTGCACACCGCATATCGATTCCCGAATAAAAAAATCAACTGCAACTGAAGGGAGAGCGGCGCATCCAAACGAAAAGCAAACGCAAAATAATCACGCGGGATTTCCAGATTTACATTTTGTACGTTACGTCTTAGCAGATTCTCCGTTGAAGTGTTTGACAGACAAGGAAATTTAACTACCCCGTATGATTCGCGTTGATTAACGTACCAAAAATCTAAAAGGAAAAATCGTACATTTCAACTTGGATACCGATGTTATAATGACAATGTCACAATAAAAACAATGTAACTATGTGAACAATAAAATATTACAACCGACAATACCTATAAATGAAGGAAGCATATCCTCTCGCTACAGTGATCAATAACGGCGCATGTCAATAGTGCAACAACACGACCAACAATACCAATAAATAAGGAGCGCAAATCTTCTTACTACAATAATCAGTTAACATTTGGGTTTGAATTTATCATATCCGTCTTCAATAAAGAATATATCTTCGTCGAATAAGTAACTACTTTCTGATTGTATGAAAACATTCTAAATTAATCAAACTTGCTCTGAATTTACCAAGCAATCGCAACCCATCTTCTAACATTTCTTTTTACAACGATTCCCAATCTGCGTCTGAGAGCTTCTGCGTGAAGATACCTTTTTCATCGTAGTACTTTTTAACAAATCGTAGGCTTGCGTTGCACTTTCTCTAGATGACCAGTGTACATATCATCGGTTGTATCCAGTATTCTTACAGCATTTTCCAGAAGTGGCCTGACTATGGTGGTACGCATGAAGCATTCACAGAAATTACGTGGTCCATCAAGAAAGGCGCTTAAAATGATCCTGAGAAAAATTCTGAGAGGATTCTGCGAAGAAGAAATGGCCAAGACGCCCAAATATCGCTTACCCATAAGTGGTCCATCATCACCAAAAGGAGGAATAAATGAAACGACGGTGGCGCCTCCATTAACGACAAAAGGAAGCACAGGCGCTCGTGAATTGCGTTTTCGATGAATTGCGGCGATCGAATTCACTCCACGAAATAAGGAGGGAAGAAGCATTAAGCGAGACGGGCTCAAAAGAAGAAATCGCCCACAAAAGCACTTGAACAGAAAGAGCGACTTCTCTACTGGTGCATTTCATTGTGAACGCTCCCATGACCAGAATGTGGGGACAAATCGATCCAAGTTAATATAGAATGTTGTAGATAATCGCCAACGACCATTAGGATGTTCAGCCAATGTTTTAGAAGAAAATTCCCTTAAATACAACAAATTATAGGCATAAATTTAACTAGGAAAACGAATTGATGACTAATTAAGAATGGATAAACGATAATGAATAATGGAATCGTTCTATAGGGAGAGGAAGACCAAGAAAATTGCAACAAATATTAGGAATAAAAATGCATTTAGGGCAGGAATTGACGACTGAAGTAGAATGGAACCAGACCGAAGCAGAATAAAACGTTCACTGAAAGACAGCGAATGTTTTGAAAGGGAGAGCAAGACCGAGAAAATGTTCAAAGAGATGCGCGTATCTTTAAGCACGAAAGAGGATGTACGGATACGGCGAAAGGTGTACGTAAGGATAGGGTAACGTAAATATATGAATATTGCTTAGTATTTGCGTATGTTATACAGGGACGCAACCACACCTTTAGGATAGTAACTGATAATGATAGTAGATGATAATGTCTTCGACTCCTTCCAATTTACCATGTCTAGCGAAACGGATTCTCATCATAGAACAGTACTGCCTATAAGGATATATTTTAAGCGCACAAATATTTTATGAAAGCCTTGAGTTTATTTTTTTTTGGTTCTGAATGAAATAATTGTAGAAACTTTATCCCCACTCCTTGGGCTCGCACCTGGAGTTATTTGTCAACAATCGTGATTAAACAACTTCTGAAATTACTTCATGAAAAGAAATCACTTCATAAAAGCCCTACTCTGTAGTCAGGGTTGATATTTCGATATTTCCACGTCAAGTTGCATACTAAATCTTGTTCCAACCATGACGATACCTCCCTCCGTTGAAGCAAAAACTGCAAGGATTGGCAAATCGGATGGATTCATTGGTGTTGATATTCACAGCAGTTGTTCAATTGTACTTTTATTTCTCAGAAAACATACTGTTACTGCAATATCATCACCCGGCATCCATCACAAGCTGAAACAGACAGTAACTACAACTTAAAAAAAACCGTATCCGATAAAAATCAGGAGTGTATCTTCCAAATGGAAAGCTCTTTTCGACAGCCGTGGATCGAGGGAGTATCCTCCCTGAAAACAAAGCAAACAAGAGCAGGAATTTAAAAGGGAATGAATCGCTCCGATACTCCCGCAAACGCGATTTCTCGGGAAAAAAGAAGATCATAGAGTACGCTTCCATTTAAAAATGTCGGCCGAGAGAACTTTTGAAGTACCCGCTTTGATCATTTGGCTAAATGCACCCCTACCGAGCACAACAAAGGGGAGCAGACGTAAGTCACTGTGAACCGAAATCCTTGGCCATCTCCGCCAAATATTTTCGGATTAAATCCATCGCAGAGTTAAAAAGAAAAACCACTCTTAACTTTGATTCAGAATTTTTCTAAATCTCCGCCCCGTAAACCGTATCTTAAGCGGTGGTTAAGTATTCTACACTGGGGCCTAACAGCAAATGTTTGAAGGAAAAGAGACTACTGTTTCCACAGGATTTTAATACAGACACTACCAGGTTTCAGAGAATGATCGCCATCATCAGGTGATCAGGTCATCATCATCATCACCAGGTGATAACCTGATCACCTTAACATTCGCTGAAACATGGTCGTGTCTGTTCCGTGGAAAAACCAGTCTTTTCCTTCAAACATGGAGTATTACCACAAAACATCGCCAATGACTGTGAATTTTACTAACAGCAAATGTAAGTCCCGATAACGGAGTAGATGGGGCGGGAGATGCAGAGCAAACATCCGCGGCCCAATTCCGCGGCATTTAACCCTTTTAATTGCGGAAAAGAATTTCAGTGAACAATAAATAACTTCCGTGGAATGGAGATCACAAGAATTTTCCCATGAACTTATTTGACCGCTCTGATTAATAATACTGCTCCGACAAAAAAGAAACATTATTTCCGCTACTTAAGTTAATTAATAAAGTTGGAGGAATTTTCCTGCGGATTTATTTTAGACGTATATTAAGAAACCGTGACATACGCTCGGAAAGTATCCATTAAGGAAGAGGCTTATCTTTAAATCAAATTTATTTACCGCAACTTTGGGAGTACTTTCCTAAAACAGTTATCGTTACTTCAATATTGCACTCCAAGGCCTGGTATAATGCATCCTTAAAATGGACCAACTAAACTTTAATTTAAGGCATAGTATTATAATTTTTTGTTAGAGTTAAGATTTAGATTATAGTAAAACTCCCATATATATGATAAATTAGCATGGATAATCACAGAAATCTTCACTTCAAATCTAAAAACAATAATGTAATACTGGGCTCTAAAGTGAACTTTGGTTAATGTATTTTAAGTTTTTTACATTTTAAGTATGCATTATAATACCGGGCCAAAGACATTCCGTTAACAGATAGTAACTGTCGAAAAATGAACTGTCATTTGCACTTAGATTAGGGTCCTGCATCGTGGTTGCTATGGAAAAATCTAATCCACATATTTCGAACTCATCTTCATTGAATGAAAACTGAACGATGAACCCTATTAAAGAACCCACAATGTGATAAACTTATGAACACTGGATCTTAGATTTTTCATATTTAACAGCATAAACGGAGCGTTGGAAAAACTTCCGCTGGAGGTTTCCAATGGCGCCCATCTTACATGAAACCCGTCTTCAGTGGCGCCTGCACATCCTAAGAAAGGCGAAAGAATGTACAGTTGGAGGGCCATTCCTATAATGCGAAAGAACGGAACAGCTGAGGCGATATATGCATATTCAAAAGCGCCTCCAAACGGCAAACACTTGAGACGGGGCGAAAACAGAAGAAGCGAGCCCGCCGAAGAGGCGATTCTTCCTCCAATTAATGTCGTAGCTTAGATAAAGAACGTCGCGCTGAATATGCAGCCACGTCGTTTACTCTGCAAAACAATCGACGATCGTGAATAAGTAAGGAGATGGTTTGAAGGCGCGAATCCAGAGGGTAGGACGCCAACTGCATCTCTAAAGGGTCGCTCCGCAAAAGGAGAGATTTTCGGTTAAAAATTGAGGTGCTCTTTGAAAAGCGGAGAGGTTGGCTAACAAAGCGAAAAATTCAAATCGCGCACGCGGATCTTACCTTATCCATCGTAGTTTGAGACGTGTTGTTCCAGGAACAGTAATGGATTTTTGAATGGACTCAACATCTACACCCGATTCTTTTCGCGGTATTTCATCGGCCTAGGTAATGCAGATTTGGCGTAAACCGTAAACATTTAGATATGTACTTGGCAGCTGTATTATAGTGTGTGGCAGGGGGTGCATGCATCATGACTCTACTTCCCTAATCGATTACTTTCGCGGAAAAGAATGAATTTTCGAAACTACTGGTTCTAGCATTTATTTCACTGATTTTTCTCTCACATCACGGCCTATGTGTCAGGGAGGACGCATTATATCGGCTATTAGTAACCTATGGCGAGAGAATATTTTCTCCGATCATACCTGTATTGGGCGAATTTAGCACGTTCATAGCGGATAATTCCATTTCCAATGCATTTATCACTCCAACGGTGGAGTGATCCGCAGTGAGCGTGTTAATATACGTTCTGACATATCTATTCTATCAATTTACCATAATGTAACATACTCAATCTAGTGTTCTGAATCATTTGGGTAACGCTCACCAATTTATCGTCGCAATTCCTAAATTAGTGTCTAAATTCTCACAATCCTTTTCCTAATCAATGAATACAACACTTGCCTCTAGTGCCCCATGTATAGGTACCCGTATATTAAAGAACCGAATACACGTGTCTTCCACTAGAGAACAGCTAAGATTTATCAAGCAATTCTATTCGTGCGAGATTACAACTAAATGACTGAAATGGAAACGGTGTTTCTTCTATAAGGCTATTAGAGAATATTTTTAATGCGGGGTCCAAGAAATCGCGACTACGAGGTGGATAGTCTTAGCCCAAAGCCATAGATAAACCCGAAACACACAGCTATCGACCTCTTGGGGCCCATATAAACCTCTCACGTCGACAGTTGACTTAAGTAAAAGACATCGAGTCCAGAAGAGTTTTTATCCCGTCAACCTCGGCTGCAGTGCAACGAATAGATTATGTCCTAAGGGCAGGAGAAGCGTCTTCATGCAAAGACGAAGCAGCTCGATGAGAATGTGGGCGACCGCAAGTAAATATAAGACGAGGGCTTCTTAGACAAAAGAGGTCAACATTAAAGACTGTTTAAGAGCACGTTCCGATAGTAAGCTTCCCAGACGCGCTCTTTCGGGAAAAACAAAAATCAATCGCACTCTTTATTTGGGATAATGAGGGAATGCTCGCCTCGGGCGGAGGGAAAGAAAAACATCCGATAGATGGCAGCGCAAGGAATATCGGGGAAATAAAGACGCATCGGTGGAGTACTGCGTTAAACCGATGAAATTAAAAAGAAATAGCGCGACGATACTGATATCGAGCAAAATTTCGAAATCAAAGGGACCGAAAATATGTTTAGGCACGAAGAAGGGTTAGATGGAAGAGAAAGGGGCTGTAATGCAGCAAGGAGAGTTTCAAAAGGGAGACGAAAACAGAAAAAGGTTTATAGCTGAGAATGAGATGCTGAAGAGGATACAGGGAAACTAAAGCTGTGTTCATGGGGGAGAAATAAATAATACTAATAAATGAAAAATATGACCATTCGATCTACACGAATTCACGTGACACAAAATTGTGAAAAATTTATCACTTTAACACGTTATTGTAAAGTGAAACAAAAATATTCTGTCCCGCGACAAAAGAGCAAAAAATTTATTAGCTGAAAATGGTAATTAATTATTATAGAATTTTGTTGTTAATTATTTAAGAATCTAAGCTATGAATTGCATAAAACCTTAAATAGTACGCGAAAAAATTGATTAATGCGGCGAAAATAAGCGAATTATAGCGAGCAACCTATCTAATGTCATACTAAAACACGATTTGGAGGTTTCACTATAGTATCGGTACACCTAAAGAAAGAAAACAAAAGATGTAACAGATAAGGTTAAAAAAAAACATTAAAAGCTTCCAAATGCTTCGATAGTACATCAAACGTTTGGTAACATAAAGGGAGCTCTATCATCACTTAACGAGCGATAGTTCGCCGAATGGCCGCTCTGTCGCCAGCGTCGAGGCCTTCCTGTCCATCAACCTGACCGCAGCGATTCATTTCCCGAAATTGAAAGGTCGTTCAAACGGAAGGCGACCTTGGAAAAGCGGAAACGAGCACGCGGATGCATCGAGAGACACTTCCATCACACCGAGGATCCATTTGGGAAACAGCGGATGGTGCCTTCGCCGCCTCAGGGCGAGCCAATCAATGGGGCGTACACGACGGAATGCCGAGTGAACGGATTGAAAATGCATAACAGATTGTAGCGCTAAACTGGGCTGCTATACTAAAGTCAGAAGCAGATGAGTAAGTGATTCAGACACCCGCTAATTAAGCTGTATTTGACACGAGAGACATGTAGAACTAATTATGCTTGCAATTAATCACTTGTTGACGTAACCCTGGGGGGATGCCCACCTTAAGTCAAAGAAATTGCGTACTCAATCCCTTATTCGACCAAGTCTCGAGCACTGCTGCGCAATCTGGAATCCACATGAAGTTCGGTTAGTCTCAGATTTAGAAATGGTTCATCGTAGAGCAGCCTATTTCGTCAGTGGAGATTTGAGGTTCGACAGTAGCGTTACGACCACGATAAAATCACTCGGGTGGCATTCGCTCTAGACTGACTACCGACGGGAACTTTTCGAAAAATTAATCGGTCCAGAATTTTTAGACAAAGTAAAAGAGACTATAATCGCGGTAAACAAATAGTGCGATCATAGAGTGGCGACGACCAAGCGTTAGACAAAGGAAATAATCGCTAAAACGGTTACTTCTGGTCGTTCTTTCCGCATAGTATCAGAGAATCTAATAGGGTAGATTAGGTGAGGTACCAATACACCCCCTGCCATACGCCCCTGGCGGCTTGCTGGGTACAAATCTAAATCCAAAACCCTTTGCAACCGCCCGCCCCTGTAAGAAAAACAGATTGAGAAAGATTCCCCAAAAGGAAGAAAAAGTAGGAACGAGTGAATACTCCGTGAATCCGACAAAAACCTGCTCTGGATCCCTTACAAAACTTTGGCTCCATGAAAGAGAGAAAAATGCAGGAAGATAACAAAAATATACTGCGACGCCTAAATACGGATTCAAGTAATGCGCAAACCTAATATAAGTGAGGGATTGGAAACAATGGCCCAGAAATAGTACCTTATGATAGAAAAACTGCGAAAAAAAATAAAACCTCCCGTTTCTAACAATAGACATCTTTCTTCTTCTTAAGTTTTACACTTACTGGTATCTGAACCAGCAATTGAGGCTACAGTCTCAGGGCATATGGGCGTACAGGGTCAAATATTGGAAAGGAAGGTTTGTTGTCATCTTCTGCAACCAAATACTTACAGTACTTTATAGTAAATACAGGATACGTGGCATATAGGGATATATGACGAAAGCATACCTATTTTAACCTAAAGCTTAGTCTAATATTTTTTCCGACAGTACCAGAAATTTAAAAAAGTAAAAGAATAGCTGTGTCCTCATTTGGGTATCCTGATGTTTAAGACCGAAGGAACATCGAAGAGAGAAATGTCAGGCTGTTAAATCGCATTAAGTTTTTGAAGACTTTATACATCTCATTGCAGCTGTAACTGTATGCAGTGTCAAAACTATATTGAAATGTGCCCGTTTACGTAATTTCTCTATCTGTTATTCTCCCCATGTTACGTGGTTTGAGAAAATCTTCGGACCAAAGGTTCGAATGAGACCAGGATAAAGGCTCACCTCTCTTCAGTATCCCTAAACGAGGTATCCTATGCAATTAACCCATAATACTTACCTTCAAGAAGCTACTAGAGCACGGAATTGTGCGATATTTTCAAATAATTTAAACGATATCAATTAAATACGAACGCCAATATAACAGCGTGGTTTAAAAAATTCACTTCCCGAATCTCTAAGCAGCAGACTTCGACTATGATCGAGCAGCGCAAAAACTTAAATACGAAAATTTCCACGAAAATAAAGTGAATCGAACCCAAGTTATTTACAAATACTACCATCAGAGAGCACTGGACATGCAAATGCTGGGAATGGAAGATTTTGCAGCACTTATATCAAATATTTATAATGTCGAGTTCAGTTTAACATTCTCCCAACGAAATTATATGCCATTGCTACACTTTTGATATGACATTGCAACTGATATCCCTGGAGTAAGGTAGCCTACCAATTACCAATGACACTAAAATCGGGCAGTGCCAGATATAGTAGACTGCGAAGCAGGGACCACAGAGGGATAGAGCCTTAAAGTGTAACGTAGGCTGTGTATACGTAATTACTACGTTTATCAGTTGTTACAAGTGACTGCTAGGTAAAACACTGGCAAAACTTTACTTTCGAATGATTTTCTTTGAATGTTTATATATCTTCCGTAATTTTCTTTTCCGAAACCTTTTCCCTAATCTGGTTCAAAATGAAAAAAGGAGCAACGCGCATAACACGGCTTCGGTAAAAACAGGAACCTACTGCTGAGCAGAATTTCAATGCTTGTGCTCTGCAGTATGGATACGCAATACCATTAAGTTTAGGCCAGAGTCAAGACTAATAAAAATATAACAGGGGCAGATCATTTTAAGCTTTCCTGGTGTGATTGTGTAAAAGACTCTCGGATTTACACCCAGGCAAGTTCTGGAGGCATCGCTGTCGCAAATGATGACAAGCTCCGCCATCTTCCTCAGGGCTGAGGTCTCCAGATATCATCTGAGTGGAAACCAGAAAATCATATACCAAGGGACAAAACATCCCTCCAGCCCAGTACTTATGCTTCATTTTCTAGAACCCCCTGTGACTACAAAGCTAAAGCTCGGAGATTTCAGTAATAATATCAATGCCAATGGTGAACAGTGACCCAAAACTGTAGCAATGGGTCTTAAATATTTCTTACTTCCATCGGAAGTGTTCGGCTGGAGAATCTCAATTTGGTGAGTTGTGTGAGCGTTGTCAACACTCCTCCAACATCGTAGAAGAGGAGGGTTGCCGTGAAAGTTAAGAGGGTGTCGAGAGAGGGGCGAATATAAGGCTTCCTGCGAAAGTGCACTGCGCATTACGAGTAATTCGATTAGAGAAGCCCAAATCCTCGGGGAATTTCCTTGCCACGTCCAGCGAGCATCCGCCACGTTTACTTCCAATGAAACCACGAGTTCTCCTCGACTCAAATAGTCTCGAGCATCATTTTCATTTCCTTTTGATTCTTCTCGTTTTGAGGATGAATGAGAGGTCAGAAATACTCCAAAAACATTCTCTTGATTGACATAGTTTGTACCTTTATTCTGTAGAAGGTTCCACTTTTGTGGATTTTGTGTTTAAATAAAAACCCGGGATGTGTGTTGCTGATTTTCTGATAATCTTTATTTCTTCTTCACAAGAGAATACACGGGTTTTCATCAATCATGCCACAACTTCACGGAAGGCAATTCCGAGTCAATTAGAATCTACTCTCAAAGATTCACACTTCTACAGTACCTTACGAAACTAACCATCTACTAAATTTGTGCTAGCAAATTAGTTGTATTCCAAAACTACAATTATAAGGACTATTCCGACACAAAAGGACACAGCAACCAGCCTATGTCTCGGCCTCTAACTCACGATCGACATCTCAAAAAGTTTCATTCATTAAGATACTCTGCAGCAAAAGCCAAATCTATTGTTAGGCGAATTACCACGAGTCCAAAGTTTTTGAATTTGTTAGGAGCAACCAAACCATGGAAATAAAACGCTCTAAACTGAGACGGGCGTAAAGGAAGATCAACGAGATTTAAGCTCTTCTAGAACCCACTCTGGTAAAGGCAAAAGACCACGGGTCATGCATGTCGAGAAAAGGGTAGAATATATATTACGGGAAACACCTCATCTATGAAAGCCACACCAAGTGTGTATTATTAAAATGCATTGGTTAAGTTTTAAATGCGCACCAACGTATATACAGACTAGGTTACAACAGCTATTGAAGTCTCCCCAAAAGATTACCATCAACAGCATTGTTCCAGTTACCCAATGTTGAACACAACGGTAACCGGACAACTATCAGAACTTTGTGATCACACTACTTGTCTACTAAAGTGCCAAGGTGTTTCATAAACCAAGTAACATTAAAGAGGTTTTGTTCAGATAGATGCAAATCATTACTTTGGGCGACCAAATGAATCAACGGACCAACGACGGAAGGGTGCCAAACATAATTGAAGAAAAAACCCGGGGTGCTCTTTTACAACGGTCCAAACCTCACTAAAACGGGTAATCCATCTCCAAACACTGCGGGTAGTTAATGAGAACTCTGCTATTTCCTTTTCTAAGTGAGTTAAAGAACAACCAAAGATACTCTAGGAAGTTTTAAAAGTACAGTACAGTACAACAAACTACCGCCAAACACGATAGAAGATAGATAAGAGGAACTTAGTGGGTCATTCAAAAAACAGATACGATTAACTAAGTAGAAAAAATATTGTAAGAAACGAAACACTTAAAATTCGAGGATACGAATTATATAAAATGTACTGGCTTGCTAAAGAGGCACGCTCGGGGGCGCGCTTGTCACCTGTAGTTCGCCAATTGTCCGCCATCGTCGCCAACGTCGGCCCATGACGTCACTCACGCCACCTATTGGTGTCCGCCGGACCAAAGGACTGATTGGGTGATTGGAGGGGGTGGGGGTTTTGACTGACGAAATGAAGTGGAAGAAAAACATTTGATTATGAATCATCATCACAATTTCAGGAAAATACAGATTCCTCCATTTTCAGATAAATCACTCCACCAAGAAAAAATAAATAAATGCAACCAAAACACATTGCTACTTATCAAAGAAGTTACGAAATGATTGGTTACTGAACATCCAAAAAAAATTATACAAAACTTCTCCTCCGGTTAGTTACTGCAAAAGCTACTTATTTATCAAGTCTGTATAAATGGCATAAAATTAACTACATAATCCCAAAGACTACTACTCTCAAATACCTCAAATACGGCGTACGGATAATTCCAACGATTAATTAATTAATTAATTAACGTTTTAATCCAATCAGACGAATTAGGCTCCAAACGCGAAAGGAATATTAAGAGGAAACTAATAACCATAAAGAGAGAGAGAGAGAAAGAAAAGCCACTAAGTAATAACTACGAATAAAAGGAGTGGATGAGTGAGTGAGGGAGAAAATGGCGGTGGAATACGAGTGCTCGACAAAATGGCGGTGGAACAAAGCAATCCATTATTAGCGCAAACACCACTATTCCTCCAATTGTTATGGACGCAACTCCTTCCAGCGAATATGCAACTGAAGCAATCCGCCGAAGAATTCGCCGACGAAACAGCGTTTTCCGGCTAAATAGGAAAGACAATGGTGCTTCACAAGGTCGTGAGTAGGTGATCCGTTAAATAGAGCGATAGGGATGTTCCGCTTTTTACACAATTCGCTAGCTCAATCTCAATATACCCCCTTCAATTTAACTATAAATAACCTATGCAGATAGAAAATGAGTGCTTGAAATAAGTCAAAACGGGATGCCTTAACAAGCACGTTTGCTTCATGCCATAAAAAACTCCAATTCCAACAAGTAGTGACGGTTTGGTTGGGTCATTGAATTTGGTCGACAGTCACGCCTGCCAAATCAGTATGAGGAAGTTTAGTTAGGGAATCAGTTTAGGACAGGGAAGGCCATTATTACATCACCATTCGGCTGTGTTAGAAACCATTTTCTACATCGAAATAGTTCATTATCGAAAGGCCGCACCTTTGGATCAGGGTAACCGAAATACCCTTTCTTACTAATTTTTACAACCCCCACATAGATTCATTTGATGAAAAACTCTGGGGAACTTTACAAGTGCGACGAATATTTTCCCTATCGATGGAAAACCAGGTTATCTGGGATCAGGCAGGATTTTAATATATGTTTTTGAGGTGTAGAATTCAGATTTTGGGTTACTTATACGATAAAATTTTGAGGTATTAACAATTGACCCTTGGGATGATCGCTCTAGCATTCTAGCGCAACCAATAAATATTGTTAGTTTTTATGAGTGTCATTAGAGGAATTATTGCGAACCGCTAACCTTGGCTGATCGCCTAAGATGAATATGTTTTCGACACATTCGCACCTGGGGCATTACTAATTATTTAATCATTTAGTACAGACAAACAAATAATGGATGTTATGCCTGAAACACCAAAAAGGCCGAATTTTCGTAACGTAAGTAGCACCAAATCTAAGGGTGTCGTACGATGAGGAATACTTTTGGCTAGTCATTTACAGTATAATCAATCGTTCCTAACTTCCTATTAAATCATGTACATTACGTAATTTTTCAATGTTCCGCGATGTCGCAAATACGTGAATTCGCCGAGTTCTGAGTTGATTGGTTACCACTGTATTTTCGTAACCTATCAGAGATATACCGAAAGGTATTTTTTCGACATTTAATTCTGTAAATAATAAAAAGATATAAATCATTGCGCAACGAAATCGCATGGTTCACATGCTTGATTTTAGACGCAGAAATTAAAGAGCCGGGATTCGAACCCGGGTCTCCCACTTTCCGGAGGGATGCTCTGCTCTCTAAGCTACCACGACAGAACCTTCAATTTCTTGGGCTATGATGGGACACTCTGCTACGGAACATAAATTATTATTCTCCGAGATGAAGCACGTTCTGCCACGCTCGCCGTAACTCGAACCCGGAACCCTGGTTGGATGCATCCAAGTTTCTAAACGTACAAAAATGGATACGGGAGACGCCCTTCGAATAAATTACGTTATTCGGTTACCGTCATTTACGAAGAAGACGTGGATCTCTAATGCCCGAGCGAATTTGGCCGACCGAGAGGAAATGGTAACGGGATTCCTTTCTTTGCCCTTCACGAGTAATTATCTTCGGTCTTCCGATTCAAAAGGTGCTCCAGCTCTCGCCCCATTCCTTCTGGAAATCAGATTTTTCATTCTTCTTCCTCTAACAACGTTACTGGACACAGCTCCGATTGACCCAAGATTACGCAAACCTCGGTTTCAACACCGTTTCACCTTAAAGACCAACTTATTTGAATTTTGACTTATGAGGTTCCCCGCCCGAGGTCGCGAGTTTTTTTATTGTGGCAAATGGTCAATGTCACGCCATCCAAGGCCCTTTCGTCTGGCTCAATTTTCGCATTTCTCTCCTCTTCGCAAAATCTCATCGGCCTGAATCACTTCTTTCTGCTCGACGAAGTGTCATGCCTAAGTAGAGGCGGATGCCCGGCGCCTGTTACCCATCGCTGCTACATATTTCATGTTTCGAATCTGGCAATGCGCACCGCCCATCCGTGAAGCGTTCAAGGTGCGCCAGAATCGGACTCTGATGATATACTTTGCGTATCTTGGTGGATACGAGTGGTTTCTAACAGGAGAAACGGGGGCATACGCGAGAGAAAAATCAATCATTTCTCAATCGTAAATGCCACAATCACGAATATATAAGGTGGATTCGCGGGGAGTTCAGAACCAGTTCGGAACTACGGCGCATGCGCGGGATGATTTTCCTTCTTAGAGAACTTTAAAAACGCGAACTGCGCATGCTCCGTAATTCCGAACAGTCCGCGAATACACCTAATAAGAAATGCTTTAGGGGCGAGTTGATAAAAACAATCGCGAACTTCGTCATCTCATCTTGCCTGATGTACCCCATTCCCTCTTAAATTCTTCGGTATCTGCCAGTTTTGGGCTTGAGGTTCCAACCAAACTTCGGTCTAATGACTACACAATCAGTGGATTGTAAATAATAGGATATTAGCGTATTCATAATTAGCAAAATGGAGTAAAACGCTGTTCCCAAACAGTAATATCCTAAAATAATGCCGTAAGGCATCTTCATAACTTCCTTCACTAGTTTAACGGAGCTTCAATTAGGCAATTACCCTCTGATTAGTGTATACATTACAGATTCTCATTATCCCCTAAACACCCCGCAGCACTTAGTAGCGAGCATTCGGTTACGGCATAGACGTTGGGTACCCAAGACTTCAGAGGAGTACTTTAATAACCTTAGACGATTATAAATTAAACCACATCGTTCGCGAGAGAAAAGTTACTAAAATACAATCCGGAAATACCTGTTTCTCTTTGATTTTCGCTTCTGGTTCCATAGGATGTACCAGATTAGGAATTATCTAGTGTTAATTTCTCATAACGATGTTTTAAAATCAAAGGAGGTTACTCATTCCAATTATAATATTTACAGAGAGATTGTCGATAAGAGAAAATGCGAGGGAGTTGTAAGGTGAGGTTGTGTAATAATACTTTTGGTTAAACATTTACAGTAGTGGTACCTTGGTTAATGACCTTGGTAATGAATATCCGTTTCGAGATTGTCTTCGTTAACCAAAACCGTCCTTATCTTATTCCACAACCAAACAAAATGTCGAATAAGCATATAAAACTCATTTAAATATCAATAAATTCAGCACATTTATTGAATTATATCTGCAACAAAAAAATTATCATTAATAAAATTAATAGTCATAAAGAAATTTTTAATAGTCAATCTTCACCAGAAATCATCGAAAACTAAAGACTGCGTCGTTACCCGAGACATTACGATCTCACCCATACATCGTTAACCAAGTACGTCGATAACTAAGGCCGTCGATAACCGAGGTACCACTGTATAAGCAATCGTTCCAAACTTCCGTGATGATACATCACTTACAATACGTAATTTTTCCAACGTTCTTCGATGTCGCAAAAACGTTGATTCGTCGATTTCTTCGACTTTCTAATGTCAAATTCTTTACGCCACCATTGACCGTTGAGAAAAGCCGATATTGTTATTAGTGTCCGGAAGAAGCTCAGTTCATTTCAGAATCGTAAAATTGCTTTCATTGAATGGAGTGAAGAAGCGAGAAGACCTCAAATTTCTTTTCCGCAAGATGCGCTGTAGGATAAGAAAGTGAGGAAAGCAATCGTTAATATTTTAGCTAGATTTAGATTGGGGTGTTGGAGTCACTGGCCCTGCTACCATATCTTGATGAATGAAATATTTATCGCGTCTTTTGGTGAGGGATAGAGAAAATGGATCTTTTATAAACTTATGTCTCAGTCTTGTTCATGGCTGGGATGATATGAAGGCTACTGAGGTATGAATTACGCTGAATATTGGAATTGAGGTTTCTCCTTATGCAATGCTACGAAAAGTGTTACTCGATTCCTAGTGCTTCACTAACGCGGGCTTGTTCTGCTTATAGCATTCCGGCTCAGTGAGGAAAGCAAGGGGAAAACTACCTCACTCCTCATCTTGCTAGTAAGCCTCATTTCCCTTTCCTATTTCTTCGTAGCTGATTGTAAAGGGAATGAGGTCCTAACCGGACTTCCGGCTGAATACTTTACAATAGAAACTGATGCTATTGTTGGGAAAACTGTACCGAATACCTTATTACAACATTACTATTATTAATTTAACTAGTATTATAGCTTAAATTATAAATAGGAGTATTGTTGTAATTACAACTACTATTATTGTTATAATTGCAACTAATAATGTTGTTGGAACGTAGTCCCAACCAGGCTTCGGGTTGAATACATTACAGACATTTGTGTTACTACCTGTATTGGTCTGCAATGGTAAATATACGACGGTCAACAAAAACACATCCCACCACGCGATCTAACAACTTCAATTTTAGTAAAACCGTTACCGCGAACGCCAAAGAGTACGAAAGATTCGAATCACATTCTATCCGCGATTATCCGCCACTTCCGGCGACGAAGCAGAATCCTCTCTTGCACCAGTGTATTGACATGGAATGAAACAGAGCGATTTCATCTCGTTTCTTGGCTGCGTCATCGCCTAACGGTGATCCTCAATTAACGCAATAATTCAATTACCTCCCGAAACGACCTCCTCGGCGGCTTGGGAGATGTGGCAACGCGGCATCCGGACCATCAGCTGATGCATTCTCCATCGTAACGCATGGGCATTCTCATAATCAGACGCTCGAAATACTGAGAACTCGGCTATCCAACGCGTTAATCCCGCTGACGAAGAATCGAGAGAAAAATTCCCGCATGTTGCACGAAACTTGTTCATGGGAGGTCAACCAGACCGAATAATCACCCTAAAGATAATGTTCAGCGCTTTTTCTAAGACAGGGGTGTAAATTTAGTAAAAAGGGGTGCCTTAATCCTATTAAGTCTTTCGGGCTGTAATTTTAATTAATCGCCTCTGATTGTCACTTTGAATTCAAGAATAAAAGTGTGGTTAAAAACTTCAGTTCGCAAACTTACATAATATAAACAATTTCAATTCAATTGAGAATCTTTAATGATGATTATCACGTAACTTACAAACAACAGCATCAATATATTGATGTGTAAAGCATGTCTTTGTATTAAATAGTAAAAATAAAATTTTAAGTATGATTTATTAATACTACTAAGACCATTATTGGCTCATGCCACGCATTCATGTCTCTACAATGCTTATTTAACAAACTTAACCGCGGTTCTAATTACCTATCTTACACCTACTCCCGATACCGGTCAGTGTTCTGATTTATTGAAGCAAAGATATCGCTACCGGTCGTTGGAAAAAATGAAGCGTTAGATAAACTTACCGAACGTTCGCAAAATTCCTCTCATCCGAACAATAATGCACCGAGCTGAGAGTTCGACTAACAGAAAATTCGTCACGAATCCAAATCTTCCCATAACTTTTGCCGGTACAAATAAACTGGACGATAAATCGCTAATGCAAACTTTCTTTTTATCTCTGACAGTTGGTGACCTTAAACGAGAAGTACCTGCCGATGCCGGAGCTGTACCAACTGCTGAAAGAAATCAAAGAAGGAGAGAAGGAAATGGGCAAATAAAAGAAGCAGCGCCGCCGCCGGAAGCCGCGCGAACCAAGACTAGAACAGTCGCGAAGCGCTTGACAAAAAAGAACCCTAAAAACAAAGTAGTAAATTATAAGTCGTTCCCTTAGCTGCACCCTGAGGCATTTAACTGCATTTACTGTCAAATGCGTTTCACTTGGAAAAGCACGAAACGTGAACCACAGAGGTGGTGTGCTAGCGATACCTAGAGATGAAGCACGGATGTAAAAGTGGACTCAATAAATGGATTATGTTCCAAACCGAGAGTTTTATTCACGAATTTGATCAAATGACAAAATCAAATGGGGTGGAATATTATACTACGATAGACCATCTACGGCTATATCTACGGCTTAATCCACCCTAATTTATATGTATTACAAATATTACATGCAAACTGTTACATGCTGTCATTTAACTTTATTCGCTGAAATTATAACTACGGAATGAAATTAATAATTGAGACGAAGTTATAACAAGAGAAAAATTCATCAGCTGTAATGGTTGCCATCCTGTACTTTCGTATGCTCCTATACATTCCTGGACGGCTACAAATAACATTTACGAGTACAACAAATGAATTTTGATGTTGCTCATACATAATTCCCTTATTTACCTTTCGAAAATTCAACGAAAAAATTGCTCCCCGAGATTAGTAAGATAAGAAACAGGCTAAGAGAGATTCTAACTCCCACAAATGGAAGATATTTTGCAGTGGGAAACCTCTGAACCTAAACTTTGAGAAAAGTATTTTTTGGCGAAATTTCGCCCCCAAAAAGACAAAATCTTTTCAAGTAGAGAAACAAACGCACTTCTAATAAAATTCTGCAAATGAAGTTTCAAAATGTTTACATTTTCACCAATTAAAAACTTATTTAAAGAAAATTCTCGCTTGCTTGGCTTGCGCCGTTATTTTCCACACAAGATTGATTCGTGAATAAGTCGCGAATTTTCTTTGATCACACAGTCACCTTGGAAAATCTCCATGAAAGAACAATTAGTTTTCGTAAGAGAAATCTATTACCAGAGCTGATACATTTTTAGGCGTTTACAGAGCGGTTTTTTTACCCAGGAACACAACAGTTAAGGGAAGCATCTAAGAGGGCATTCGCCGTCTTTTCTGGCCCTGCGGTCCCAAAGAAGACTTCGCACAACAATTGGGCCCAAACAATCACAGGGAGGGACACCTGGTTTCCTCGACGGCTAAACCCGTTCCTCAGAATGCGACCCATTCTAATGCAAGAACTCATCCTTCTTTCCCATGTAACCCAGCGAACAGGAGACACTGAAACACGTGGGTAAGATCCGGCTGAATGGTCCATACGTCCATATTGTACGTTTGTGCAACAATAACGACTTCGGTGGACATCCGATTTATGGTTTCTACGAAACTGTGGTCCCCGAGAAAGGGGCTGGAATATGAGGACGGAATTAGAATGATATTAAAGCAGGATCAAGCATGGGGCCATATTTGAAATGACAATTGTAAAATTAAATAAGCCATGTGAACCAAAATACGCTAAAAAAGGCGTCAAATTGAAATTATGGACGCCGTGAAAGGCGCTAAACAATGAGTTAAGTATATGTATCTTATTAATGATATCAAAACATCACTTTTTCTTATTACCTTCACTTTAGTCCTCGATCCACCTCATGGTTCTTTATTAAAAATAAAATTATCAATTGTAATTGATTAATAGAGTGAATCGGCACGATGCATACTTATGTAACTTCTGTATTTTCTGGGCTCGAACCCATGATAGCTGGCCCACATTTTTTATTGTATCTGGTGTCTGGTTGAGGAGCTTTATGCGCTAAAATATTCGTAACTCATAAATGTGAATATTTCTGGGCTGTGGATCTTACTGGCTGCTCTATATTAACAAATATGAAGTTATTGTAATACTTTGCCGCAGCTTTCGGGAAACCTATCGCAAATAAACCCAATTTTGGGGGGTAATTCCTTGTTCTTGTTTCCAAGTCCATCCAAATATCAATTTTCATCGAAATCTGCCTTGTCGGCACCATTTACACTATGTAAATAAAACGACAGTACTTATGATTAGCAAAAATGATCACAAATGATAATTCCTCCTTGCAAATCTCAGCGTTTTGATGTACATCAATCACACCCGACTAACGGAGCATTTAAGAGTTACTAAAGTACTTTATCGATCCGTCCCAATCTAAGCCTACAGTTCCCAATCCTCCCGCGAAGAGTTTGGAACCATCTCCAACGATTCGTAAGAGACGTAATCTAACTCGAATCTACTGGAGTTACGAACATATAGGAATTCAAATAGGATTAGTGTCCTAATAGAGTCAGGATCAAATCATGCGATTGGCGCCGTTAGGATCACAAAACGACCCTCCCAATTATTCTATCAATTCCATAAACCCTCTTCATCTTCGTAATTTAAGTCCGCTAAAATTACCAACTTCAGACAAACAAGAGATTGGTCGATGAAGATACAAAAACCTCAAATACGAAGAATATTTAAGTTTTTCCACGGCCATTTTACATCTACTAGATACTTCCAACGAAACTGCATTCTACGATTAAAATGGAAAGAAATTAGGCACACATTACAGTTACTTTGAGATTAATGTGCTTGCGAATTTTCAAAAACCGCCGTACCCAAGTTCCAAGAACCTACCTCACCCTATCTACAATCCCCTACATTTTTACCGACTCCTCATACGACAAGACCTGACTTTTCCCCCGTTATATTTCCCCAATTGAAACAACGGAATAGAACCGGGAACGAACCGGAAACCGGTATCGGAATACACGATTACTTCTACCGGAGAGAAACCGAACCAAGATATTAAAACCCGTGAAACTAAACAAAGCCGGAAAACGTTGCCAATTCCGTCTTGATTATCGGTTCGCGTTCTAATTTAGTTTCCGGTTTTCGGCGGGATACACGATTACTTCCATTGAGGAGAAACCGAAATATTAAAACTCTTGGACTTGAACAGAAACTGGAAACCCTTGCCAATTCCGTTTCGATCACTGGTTCCCATTATAATTAAGTTTCAGGACTTTGTCGGAATACACGATTACTTCTACCAGGCAGAAACCGAACCTAGATATTAAAGCCCGTGAACCCGAAAAGAAACCGGAAAGTTACCAATTCCGTCTTTTTACCGGTTCGCATTGTAACCGAGTGTGCGGTTCCATTCTCTGATCAAAACCCTTCTCTCTCCCATCTGAAGAATGTAGTGCTATTTCTTTAAAAAAATATTTCCCGTTGCACATCAAACCCGAAAGATTATCTTTAACATTTCCTTTAACCGGGTCCACGTTTCACACCCGCGCAACAAGACCCTTCTCTTGGGGATACCAGCAACCAATCCAGGACATCTTTTCCACCGAAAGAGGGCGCGGTTGAGCAGCGAAACATCAGACGACCGAAGAGCGACGGAAAAAGAGAAATTCCGAATCGTTTATTTGTCTGCGATAAATTCCACATCGGACAGGAATAGTCCGTCGGGAGTGCAGAGGGACGCTGAAGATGAAATGACGAATGGAGAACGAGATTCTAAGTGCAATACACTCCCCTCCGATTTTAGCGCCGAAAATAGTCCGCGGTCAAGAAGGGAACTATTTTTACTCGAGACGCACCATCGCCTAGTCACCGCTTCGGCGATCCTCGCGCACAAATTAATCATCCGATTCAGGTGAAAGTACACCAAAAGCATCAATTTTCTCGAAAAAACTCCGAAGAATGACTGGAGCGTTGAGGGAAAGCTACATCGCTGGAATTAGACCGAGCAATGAGGGGAACGTTTTCAATTGGCGCATGTTTTCCCGTTGGTTTGCATTCCCAACGCCCACTCTCATTTCTCACGGAATATTCAAACCAATCTTTCCTCCGGAAATTTTAACTGAGAATACAGCGGAAGGTATAAACTTTGCAGTCATTTTCATGAAAACTAGAAGTTCTTCGATTCACGCAGGTAATATAATTGTACCGTAATTTCTGGTAAATAACACGCACCTACTAGATAACACGCACTTCACATTGATCTGTGAGAACGGATAAATATAACATAGTACGGATTAACCGTGGCGTTAAAATTAAAGGGCATTAAAACTGAGGATCTGAAGCTAGAGCTTCTTTATGGTTATAATTACATAACCGACGGTAGAGATGCCAAAAAAAGGTCCCTAGTAAATTAATAATTTATAAGGACAATCACTTGAATTTAAAGGAGGAACGTAAATATTCCATATCGACCGCAACAAGGTAATCCCGACTTTTGGAATTTCGTCGACAACTATAGCAGCCATTTCCCAGTTTATAACACCAATTTTTTTTCTTATAGCAACATCTGCATTTTATAACCTCCAATTTTCTTTTTCCGACCATATGTTGTAGCATGCATTATCGTGGGTTTTTTATCCATAAACCTTCAGTTGAGGAGTTTCTCCACAAAACCCAAACCTTTGTTTTTAAATGTATAGCTCGTTATATATATTAGGTGTATATCTAGTTATATATATTAGTTTATATTTGCAATTTTATACATACTGCTGTAGTATTTTTCTTGTACTTATGTCTGTCAGATAATTGAGATTGTTTGATTTTGATTTGTATATTAAAGTTAATTTTAGTCAATTATCTTTAGTTATTAATGTAATATTATTAGTAATTCCGTGTAATATCTCCAGAGGTAAGGTGGACGAGAGGCCATCTCAGCCTAAACACGAAGTAAGAATAAATAATAATGTGTTATAAATATTTTCCAGACGGTAGCGTGAAATATTAATCTCGACATACATTTAATAGAATAAAAATGAACGAATATTAAAATGATTAAATATTCCCGAAAATTATCCGTGAACAGGAAGCCGGCTATGCAGTTAATCTTCGCAGAATTTTCCGGAAAAAATCTTTCATAAATTGCTTCCTTTCCAAAATTAAAACGAGTTCAAATATGAAAAAAAAAACCTTCAAAACCCTAACTCACGAATTTATTTGAAACCAGGACTGGGAAATTACGACTTAGCCATTTGGAAATCACGGATTCGTAGTAACATCGGTGTAATTTTCACCCGTGGTAAAACCCACTCGAGGGGCCAGAAGGACTTGGGGAAAGTTTACCGCGATTTTAACACTGATTCACTGATAAATAATCACCTCCAATTTTTCCTTCATTTTCAATTTGTTGTTAACTTCCGTTCGTTTTCGATGTGCTCATGTGATTAAAGTAAAACTGCTTTTATTATATTCGTCCATTTGTTTTCACTAACGTGACAGAGTGATACCTTGGTTGACGACGGAAACCCGTTCCAAGAATGTCGTCGCTAACCAAAACCGTCGTTATCCGGCACGATTTTCCACAACCACACTGATGTCAAATACGCAGATAAAACACATTTAGAAGTAAACAAAATAAGGTACATATAATTTATCAGTTATATTTGCAACAAAGAATTATCATTAATAAAATGAAATTACATAACAAGTTTTAATCAATATTCACCAGAGGGCGTCGTAAACCAAACTGCGTTGCTGACCACGACATTTTTATATCACGACCATACGTCGATAACTGAGTACGTCGTTAACTAATGCCGTCGTTAACCGCGGTGCCACTGCATTATTTGAACATGTGACCCCTCTAATTCTAGGTTAAGATAGTTTTCTATCCCTTGTAAGTGATTAGGTATTCATTGATCGTTTTCAGTAAAGTTTAACTTCGTAAACGACACTTGTAGGGATCTCGTTAAAAAATGTACTCATGGGGGTTAACATTCTTTCGTACAACCCCACAGGAAAAATATACCCCAACCATTGCATATTATTCCCATGATACTGTGCAAATACGTGCCAGAATATTAGACGTGTTTCCAGCCTACTTTTTTCGTTCCAAGACATTCCCATTTCAGCGTCATTCATGATCCGTGTCGCAGTTGCTCGGCGTAAGCTCTAGAGGGGTAGCATTTGCCGCCGGCCGCATGCTTTGAACGTGGTTCACGGCTGCTGCGATGGACAGATTCCGATGAAAAATATAAGGGCCGGCGGAAGGGGAGATTCTAAATATAGGAGTCAATCGAAAGGGAAGCGAAGCAACTTTCGGTGCGCGCGGCTGAACCCTGCGACGGAAGAATTTCGGATCTTCGCCTCAATTTGCGACCGGGAAAGCGGATGTTGGAACTGAACCATGACAGTATAAATACCACGTCACACCTTCTGCTTTGGATTGGATAGGACTTCGCTTGGTCAATGAGAAAACGAGAACGCGAAGGCAGTGATATGTGTAACGGATGGAATACGAACCAAAAGAGAAGCTATGCACGAAAGATGTGTTTTCCGTTGGTTTGGCATGGTGGAATATGACAATTCAGCTGGTTTAAAAGGGAGAGACAGACTCATTACGTAGTTAGGACGCGGCGAAGGAGAGTAGCTGCTTAGAAACGAAAGAGAATTCATGAGGAGATATCTGGATTCAATAAAATTCCAAGGAGAGAAAACGTAAGTGCATCATGAATTAACGAAGTCAACTGCATAATTACCATGATATGCAAGTGAAAACCTGTGCATGTATGCATAATAGAAACGAAATACACAAATTCAATTCTTCCCTATAATTCTTACGCTAACTTACACGCAATAGTTACAAGGAATTACTTCTGTCCTTCAATCGATCGAGGCGAAACATGTCGAAACCTTGACTTTCAGTAAAAACATTTCATGGACCCAACTCAATGATAATAGATTGTTACGCCGATTAAACGACACGATATAAAAGAATCACTTCCAAGACAATCGTCACTGCGGAGAACCCTACCTTCAACAACAACTACCCTATTGTCGTTTCTGCGATCATGCCCCATTTACCCGGCCATTGTTACCAAGGTTACTGTTACGATATTTTATAATGGAGCAACATTGGCTGTAATGCGTCAAATTTTGGGTGGGGGCGGATTCAGGATATCAGGGGCCCGAAGCGCATATATCAGCTCGGGGCCCAAAATTTGATCATCACAGTATAAACTGTTAATTTTGTCTCTTAACTCAAAGAACTACATCGTCATCATCCTCTCTAATGAGAAATTTTTAGAATAATCAGTAGTATTTCTTTTAACTTCAATGAGTGACGGTTTTTATACGATAACATAAATTATATTTGAAGGAATGAAAGAAGTATGCCGTAGCCGGGAATCGAACTCAGGTCTCCCACTTTCCGGGCGGTTGCTCTAACTTCTAAGCTACGACGACGGAACGTGGGAGAGACGGATTCGATTCCCGGCTACGTCAGACTTTTACCCTTTCAGTACCTAATCTAAAATCAAGCATGTGAACCATGCGTTTTTCATTGATCTTCGACATGTTTTATGTAATAAAACTAAAATATCCCACGTAGAATTCCTCTATATAAATTAAATTCTTCCTTGAGTCGAAAAACAAGTACTTCTTAATAAAAATTCCAAAAAAGTACGCTATTGTGTGTTTCTTAGCAGTCCCATAGGAGCCCATGTACGGAGGAGCCTCTCTGCTAGACCTTAGGGCACCTAAACACAAATCCGCCCGTGGGCAGTCACTTGAAATCAAGGGCAAACTACTACTCATTCTGAAATGCTCATTCTCTGTGCAGGGCTTTCGGAAGCCGATGGAAGAGCGGCCGAAGTCCCCCACAGCCCATGAGTGGAACCGGTCCACTAACAACTGACCGATCTCACTGCGAAACGCGATTCACAAATCCGCCGACAGCGAGATTCGAACCCGGACCATCCGTCTGCAGTCACAGCCTGGCGAAAACATCACCGAGTCAAGCAACGCATCGACCGCATCACACTGACGTCACCAACTAGTAAAACTTAGACGGTTTTCCCATTGACGTAGGGAATCTGGAGGCAGCGGAGGGGAAAAGCAGAGCACAGGAATAGAATTATGTAAAAATAATTGAGAGAAGGCTGTAAATTTCCAGTCTCTGCCGATATGCCTCAATTCCACGCTCCGCCTTTACCCCAATTCATCGCAGCTCTCTTTTTCTAATTCCACGAACGATTTACTTCCTTATGCTGAAAGGCACTTCCATGACATTTCCTCGTCGGAAAGAAACAGACTTATCTTCGGTCTGAGAGTAAGACTTAATGCTCTTTCGTTAATGGCTAAACCCCATAAAAAAGGCCTACGTCAAGTGTTCTTCCAGTTCATAACGTATACAGACAAAAGATTTAGGCACGGTTTCCTAATGTATATTTAAAGTGAACTTTAACTAATGTTCGCTAAAGGACCCAGTATTATAGTATAATGTTTTGTTAGAATGCGAGTATTATAGTTATTTTTTATGTTTTTGACTGGTTAGCATGGGCATAAACTAGATACCCTAACTGGAAATTAAGTCCATTTCAAGTACACGTTATGATACCGGGCCTTAGTATTTCGATTCGCAAAAGGGATTATGTATCCCTATCGATCACCTAACGATTTTCTCCGCGAATGTTTAAGTTACAAATTGATTTCAATTATTATTATTATTCATTCAGATATATTCAAACTTCTGCGACTCCTTTAACACCTGCATTTTTCTAGGTCTATCACGTTAAGCTGGACACAAAATTATAGATTAAAGGTACATTAATCTATTTTGCATACTGAAATTAATTAATTTGCATACCTAAATTAAACTTCTTTTCATAGTTCATAAAAATATTAACCTTTTATAATCGTCGAAATTATGTTTTGAAATCACTGAAATAATACGTAACTTGAAATATTGATCTTTGTCGCCTGATCTTTCAGAGTTTCCAACAAAAAAATTTAAAAACCTACTTAACAACCTATAAGAATTAATTGAGAGGCCAAAATAACGCCATCTAATGACTTGAAGGCTGGGGAAACAAATTAATTTAAAATATGGCGAAAAGTGAGGGGCATTCTTCCGAAATAAATCGATTCAACGCGATCTTCGCGGAAAGCCATAACTAAGTACTTAGGCGAAATTTTCGCTATGGCAACCGATTTCGATAGTTTTAACGTAATTCCTGACGCCAAATGATTATAACGCGGCAGCGAAAATATCAAGGATCTGCGAAAATTGCCATAAACATTCTTAGTCACCATAGACAAACAGGTTAACAAAGAATTATTTTCATTTTTTATATCCGAAACCTCCTACAAACATCCATTTACTGGAACATTACAGCGGTGGGCTTAAATAATAACGGACGAACACCCGATTCCCCAACCAGAAAAATTGGACTAGTCGGGATTCGAACCCGGGACCTTGGGGTTCCCTCCGCCATCGCAGCTGGTAAATTTAATTAAACTATACAAAATATTAAACAAACACGACCCTAGTTTCAATGCGTGATAGATAAATGCGTATTTATATGGCATATATGCGTTATAAAAAAATACGCTATCGTGAGTGTTTTACTATAAAATTCCACGAAATGAAGGCGAAAACCATCCAGTTTCTGTAAGTGCTAAGAGATCCGAATGCAGACCAAAGAATAGAAAACAGCCAACATAGCAGAGCAGCAAAAGGCATGAAGTACCAGAGGTACGGAGAAAGCGAAGGGAAAAGAAGTAACCGGCGGTCACTGAGGAAAATACGACAGCGATCAAAAGGTGGAAGCTGAGTTTGGGTCCCTCAAAAGGTCGGTTAAAATGCTAACCGTTAATGGTAAAGGGAGGCCAGGTGTGGCGATGAAAGCCGTTCGGAGGGGATGTGAAAGAACGAGTAAATAAGGAAGCAAACCAAACAGATGACAGGCGACGCACGCACCATTCCGACGCAGCGCCATCGAGAAACGAATTTTAGAATTAGATTCTTCCTAATAACGCGACTAAATGCGTCGTCATCCGTCGGCGCGCACTTTTTAACGAATCGATGGTTTGAATGAAATTCCTCTTCCACTCGCGATTGCAGATGGTTAAAACGCATCTCCCGCCTTTCGCATTAACTGCGAAATAATCCCGCCGGATAATGCGACAAAGAGCCGGCCCAAAGAACAATCAATAAAACGTTCATTACGCTGAGGACTAACATTTACTAACTGGCTAACAATCGCGAGCAACATAATTCTTAATTCTTCACGACCTGTCATGGTAACGTTCCAACAATATCGACGACGGAACCTCCAATGAGGTTCGATAAATTTTACGCGTAATTCGGTTTTATTCAACTTTACCTCGTATTCTCAATAGAGTAAATTTATTAGGGACGTAACGTATAGCACCGGAAAAAAATACAGCATAACAATGAACTAACCTAGGGACACTGCGCAGTCCGCAACCAAACAACTGAATTTTCCAGCGTCACTAAACGAAGCTTGTAAAATGGAAATCTCCACTCCTTAAATATCCCCTACAAATACTCCACGTAATATAGTTGTGTAACTTGAACAAGTCTAGTAAATTTAGAGATAACACTGTCTGCTTCTTCCTTCGAACTATTCGCGCCTTCTTTTAACATGAATCAGGGATTTTTAAAACACCATCACGCATAACATTGCATCACCTTCCGTTTGGTCGCTTTTATAACGCAAACAGCGGGTTTTATCAATATACCAAGCCACGGTATTTAATCTATTATTGACCATAGGCGCAAATATCAAATTGAGGCCCACACCAAGAATTGAGTAAAAATCCTAGTTTTTCACGAAGCACACAAATATACATCCCG
Source organism: Ladona fulva (assembly GCA_000376725.2). Lineage (NCBI taxonomy): Eukaryota > Metazoa > Arthropoda > Insecta > Odonata > Libellulidae > Ladona > Ladona fulva. The sequence goes on along the minus strand of KZ308469.1, from coordinate 202,059 downwards.
TAAAAACCTCGGTCGCATCACTACGGCAAGAATAAACAAGTTATGAATTATAATACAACAGTGCTTCTATGCATTACAATGAATAATGTATATGATTTTTTCACAACATAGAGTGACGCAAGCGATGTAATGCATTCTATAATCATCTTAAGAAGAATTACTCAGCAAATATAAAATTATTTCTCGGAAGGAAAAACCTGAACAACTTTACTGAGAATTAATTAGCACAGTATTATTGAGGCCCCAATATAGATGAGGCCCTCAGCTAACGCACATTGCGCCTAATTATAAATCCGCCCCTGCCAGGAGCCCTCCCACACCCCTCTACCGAGGTCTACGGTACAGATGGGCAACTGCGGCCTATCAAGCGTTCAACGCGGCTTATCCTGCGTAAATCGCTGCCTGACCAGCGTTCAACGCGGCCTGTTCTTCCCTTCTAGAAAGCAACTCAAGTCTTTCTATTATTTTTTCCTCGATCTCTTCAACGATAGCGATCGTTTCGCAATGCCGGTCGGAAATTTCCAACGTATAACTGCTTTAAAATACAAAGTGCGTCAATCTAAAGCGGCCAGATAGTTTCACATACGGCTTTACGATTTAATGAAGCTTCCACATCCCTCGGTAGCTGCTGATTCGGGCACCGGTCTACCGGCTAACGGTCTAGGAGCTGAAGACGGTCGCGCTACAGTTGAAAACGTCGACAGTGCAGCGGCGGAGATCGAAGGTCGAGTGAGTCAGACGACGGAGGAAAGTACCGTAAACAAGCAGAGGACACAAGCAGAGTCATTGTACGGCGGCGACGCAAACAAATCCACAGATAACCAGCGTCGCACCTCCCCCAATCTATTCGTCGCCAATAGAAAAGATGCATCCATTTCCATCGGATTTGAGTGTCCTCAGATAAGGTCGACATTTGACGCATCGTGCCTCTCCCATGAATTAGAGCGCCAATGAAAGGTTAGGGGACGGTAATATCGATGGTGGGACCGAAGAATTCCGGAGGACACTGAAGATGATGGTGGTGGATGCGGGCGATTTAATAGTGTGCTCGACAGTGTTTAGCGGGTTGAAGCGATGTTTTGGATAGGAGAGAACTAAGGATGTTGAAGAAAAGCTGCATGACAACCACATAGCAACGGATGTTTTGCGTTGTTTTGGATACACAAAAAGAGTGGAACGCAGAATGGCTACAAAAGTGTATGGAGAGAATGCGAATGGTTTCAAAGGGAGAGGAAGACCGGAAAAATAATGGTTGAATGAGATGCCGAAGAACGAACGTGGCTTTAAGAATGGAAGGAAACTCATAAAATGTTTGGATGTACCGAAAGATGACCGTAAGCAAGGAAGAACTGTTATGAATAAACGGGGCAGATTACTTGCTCATTCAGTAAGTAAAACCGTGATTGTAGACAAATAAGAGGGAAAAGTTAGCAGATTCGATAACTAAGGATTTCAGAATATCTTAACACCTATAAAATGCACTCCCTGGCAATGGGTAAGCACCCAATATTATTCGAACAGCAATACATTTCTCAATAACAGCGATATCTCCCCATCAATATCCACACCTCGAACTATACACTGCAGCTGAGTTGAGGCGAGACCCGCCCATTGACACACTCGAGGCGAGCGTGGTGATTCATCAATCCAGAAAAGGAACATTCGACATTTTCAATAATCCGCGAATGTATATTTCGCTGAAAAAGGCGTCAGGACTGGAAGCGGCAATCGATGGCGAAAACCGGGGTCAGTATACTCCAGAAAGGGAGTCAGTGCGAATAGCAGTTGACGTCAGCTTTTAAACGAGGCAACCAAACGATTAATTTGAGTAAACACACAGCGAAATAATGGGACTGCAGAAGAAGTTAAAGTGGACCATTAAAAAAACCCTCCCTCGGCTTACATCAGCAGAAATACTCCAAGGGCACGGTTTTAAGAATTCGCCAATTCGGCTGCTAAAACCAAGAAAGTGAAGTTACATTAGAATAGACCTTCTTGATTGGGATACTCCACCTCCCGTATGATTTGACCACTTGAAATAGGTACCAAAACGTTATTCGATAGCCTTTTCTAAAATAGACTAGATTTTTCCTAAAGAAGGGATTTAATAACGCGAATACGTTTATAAATGGATGTTATATATCCTTTAAGACACTATTACATATACTTATATTTATTAAATACATGACAACGCCAGTCAAGGGGGAAAAGATTGAATAAAGCGACTCCTAGGTGTTGGGATAGAATGATATTAGCGATGAAGGAAGCGGTATTCGTGAATAGAGTAAGCAAATAATGCGCTAATCGGTCGTGGCGTGATTCTTATACGTATAATGCAGGGTTATAGTTGCAGAAATTCAAGCCAAAGTCCGCGCTACTTGAAATTTGAACAGCCACTTGGACACAGCAAAAATAACAAGATGCCTCAGGAGACGGCACTGGCAGCTAACATCGAATTATTCGAGAGCAGAGGCAATGAGAGATGACCGAAGGCTGTTGTCCAAAGGGAGGTGAGGGCCAATGCGGAGGCCCGACCATTGAGTCCAATTAGAAAGAGGGCGCGCGCGCGACGCCACAATATCGATCCTCCGCCATTGGCGTGCAGACCACGTGGTGCTGAACACGTGGTCTGCACATACACGTCGATACCGATCACTTACGATTAATGCCGCTTTACACATTGTAACCGATAACAAATTCCACTAGCACCACCACTCGTCTAAGCTAAAACGAGGGCGGAACACCCAACAACCCTCGGATTGTTAAATTCGTCTTAGCGTCAAGAGGATCGCCGTCTTTAGGATGCGCGTTATCTCCAAGAAAGTCAGAATTCTTGGAGGGAAAATTTAAAGGGAATGCGAATGACAGACCTCAAGCATATACTGCAACCGCTGTTTGGATTTATTCACGTTCTTAACTCTCTGGAATGAATATCCGACAAAGCAAAAAATGCATGATTGCGATAGGGTTATGATTACACTCCGAACTAGCGTTTGGTTAGTTTTACCAATTTGTCACTACAATCCAACTAGGAAATACAAAAATTTTTAGGAAAACTCTTATTAGCCTCTGCAAGAATCTATTGTTTAGCCCAGAAAAGCATCAAATCATCGCGTATATCTGGATTTCGTAAACTATATGAACGTAAACGTACTGATACGAAGATTTTTAAAACCAAACGAAAACAAAGTAAACGTAGATGAGTTTTGTATCCTGCAAATACGAGTGTTTAATTCAAAAAAGTCGTAGACCAAGAAATATTAAACAATGAGCGATGAAAACCGACGGCCTAATGACAACAATAGCCGACGAACTCCAAACGGGTTATTGTTGGAGAGACTAGCGTCAACCGTTATGCAAGGGAACTAAATTCTAAAAGGTCTCAGAGGGTTTAAAAGCAGTTATGAGAGTTTGAGAGGGCCCACGTTCACCTCAAACTCGTTAATTGGTGTCTAAAGGATGGCTTTCGATGATCTTCGCAAACAAAACAAAAAAATCCCATTATTTCGCTTAGCACAGCGCCCGCCACTCGAGAATTTTCAGTGAACAAATTAGCACAGCAGCTTTCAGTCAGTACATGACCTTTACCAACCATTTTCTTATCTACTAATGTGTTTGATACATCTGTATTCGATCAAAACGCCTATCTATTAAAAAATAATTACAAACGTCTTGTTTTGACTGTCCTGATTTCAGCACTGTCTGTATGTTAAGTCATCATGAAACTTCATTCCAGTTTGAATACAATTACAGAGGAAGAAAACTACTTCTAAAATAAAGGAATCATCCCAGAATGAAAAACTTTTCGCTTTAAAGGTTAATACTATGGTTAACCTAACGATTGAAAAATGAACTTTATAATTTTCAACGCAAAAGCATAGAATAAGTCATTTTTTAAAGGGTTTTCACAACTAAAACCTTCAAATTAGGTCCTAGGGAAATATTCGTTGAATCCCAAGGGAGTTAAAAGCCCAGTTCACTCCCTAGGATAGGTGCCTGGATTCAGCAATATAAAATGTAACGATAATAAAAATTATTCATCTGAAAAATTATTGACACTACACATTTCCACTGACCAACAAACACATGAAATGCTGTTCTAGACCAAATTAATTTTAAGATGTAAATCCAACTTATTTGCACTCAATCAGTAAATGAATACAATTATTATGTTATTAATGATAGACTGAAAAGAAGTTACTACTAGAAGAAAACTTTCCCACCAGGCAAAGTCTCTCTGTATCAAAAATGTACAGTACTCACAAAAATTAACAAACAGAGAATCTAAATTCCCTCATTTAGCTTTCGCCATAAGAGTAGAGACATAACCATTCAATTGGCAACCCTATAAAAAAGGAATAATAAACTAATGAAGTGATACAGTACTAGTATTTCTTCGAATCTATTAGGCGAGTCTTTCATACAATTGGGTCCAATGGAAACTTGGCTTAATTCGGTCGTTCAAAAATGGTGAGAAAGGGGAAAATCAATGTTCAGCAATGAATGCCATAATTTTGACTAAATGAGACAATGGACAGGGCAATGAGACAAAAATTACAACAGCCATACATTAACTAACTCTAAAATTATCGAAGAATTCTTTCGAGGACAAGGAGGCAAATAACATTGGGTAAAAACATCCAAGCTAAGTGAATATTCCCACTGAGGGACAGAGGTTCACTCAGCACCCACTAAAGGCCCTCAGAACTCATTTCAAAGGAAAATCCTGCATAAGATGAACAGCTGAACGATCGGTTCCATAGTTAAAGTTTCAATAGCAATAGTTTAAGCAAACACACAAACATTTGTGGGATAGCGTAAGAGGAAGGAGAGTTAAAACTTACAACAAATAATTAACTCTATACAACATTCTGATTTGAGATCAGTCAAGATACTCACTAAATATTTGGGTAAATGCAAATGTATAAAAGGATAAATCTGTGTAGGAGAGAAATAGGGGTAATTAACCTAAAACCAGATAACTAACTCTGGTGATACCTGGTGGAACTTGCTCAGATTTAGTACAATAAAAACAAGATGAACAGATGTGGAGGTAGTCAGATTTTGTTGTTAGTGAACCTAAAATCAGATTATAGTTGCATGGTAAATATACTGAATTACACTGAAAAGATTAGCTGATAATTATACTGAAGGTAATGAAAATTTGTCAATACAATTTACGTCAAATTTATAATGAATACTGCTACATAAATCTTTGATGGTAACCCCCTAATGACTTGTTCAGGTTCAATGATATTATACTTCAAATACTGATTTTTAACAACTGTGTTTCAACAGAAAATTATATCACAAACTAAGAAGAATGACATGTATCCCATAACCAGTGGCAGATACAGTTGGTAGGGAGTAAAGGTGGTAATTATCCGCCATATACTATTGTCATATACCTTAGAAGGCTATACTGAATATAAAAATAATTGAAATCTAAACAATTTGAAAGTTAAACATGATTTTCAGGCATATTTACCCTGCACAAATCAGTTGTGGTTTCTATAGCATAATTAAGGATGCACACCTAACTTTATGTCAACTTTTTCAATGATTATTTTAGCAAATTTACCTCCCTAAAGTCTTCTCATACATTTTCTTTCACATCACACCACAATTTGTCATAACTTTCAATGGCAGCATCAATAGTAGGGGTATTGTTTCCCAATAGTGTACAAACGGTCACTATATTTACCTCCGAAGGTAGAAAATGTGTGAAGTAAAACTAATGCAGCAATAAATGAATAGGGTGAATGTCAGTCTGAATCGTGGCTCTTAACTAACCCTGGAATCAGTATCAGTATAACATTTCTGACTCTACGTTTCCAACTACCAAATAAGTATGAACAGTCCTCAGCTAGCTTAGCAGTAAATCCTAACCATTAGGTGAGTTTGGATGTGCCCAATGTTAATCACACTACTGAAAAGACGTTAATAGTGACATACCATGGATGGTTATTAGCCTTTATGAAGTATTATTAAACACCAACAAGACAGTAAAGGAAAGTTTATGATTTCCTTTTAAACTCCATCATGTTGTAACCATACTGAAGATTTCAATTCTCCCAACATTAGGAAATGGAGAATGAAAATAATTGTGAGAGATAAAGACTTGTGTCTACGAAGATGGTTAAATATGTGATCCTCGCATTGAATGATAGTGAATTCAGATGTGGTAGATGTGTGAAAAGGACACCATGCAATCACTTTAATTCTCCCGTCAATGGATGCACTAACTCATCTCGTTACACTAGTTAATAATTAGGTTTTACTAAGTACTTTCTATAGTTTTCATCCATCTAAATTCTAACTAACATCATTCTGAACGGTTATGTTCCAAAGCTTCTGGGATACCTGTGGATCAATACAAACTACCTCGCGTTCCTATGTGACCACAATCAGATGAGTCTCAAAAAACAAGGTAAATAAACATCAATACATTACTAAGGAATGCATCTACAATTATACACACTTCCATCTTACCTAGCAATATATATGTATCCATAAGTTTTACTTGTATAATTGGGAGTTATTAATCACTCGTACAGTACCCATCCATACAGACACAAACACACGTGACATGCTGAATCAACTTCTGACGTCACATCCACTCTATTTATACACTCAAGTACTGCAATTTTATTAACTAATCATATAAATGGAATACAAACCGGGCCAATGCCCACTATTTTATTAATCATAAGTTACATTAACGTACGGCAACATGGTGATCTAGGTGGTTCTAATACGTAAGGCATTGGCTGAAGAGAATGCCATCAATATAATATATAAACCAACACTTCAGCCTCCACTATGCTGAAAAAACAAACACTATTTGTGTTTAGAATAAAATCCAAGTCATTGGGTACTCACATTATTCATCAAACTACCAATTTCAACACAATGTTGTCATCAATAACACAAAAGTTCAACTCAAAAATGTATTTGGAATCTACATTGACCCTTCAGCATTGAAATCAGTAGTCTGTTGAAAACTTTCCGGCTTAGATTTTATTATAAAAACGTATTGTAGCCATCAATTTTAGAGGTTCAATAAAAACACTAATATTGACATCTAAGTCAGTCACTGCAGCAATTGATAACTATTCAAATTGCCAACTTGTTACATGCAAAGGCTTATGTGTAAATTAAACTAAGTATTTCAATTCATCAAGTGAATAAGTCTTAGAAAACCGCCATCGTACACATATATATATTTGGATCCACTAATTACAAGAAAGATGGCGCAGAAAATACCACATGGTTAATGAAGTCGTTTAATGAAGCAAGACATGGAAACACACTTCAGGGAATATATATATTAGAACTATAGTTACACTTATGTACACAAAACCATCGTAAATCTAATAGTTTAAAGCTAATATGTCAATGGATATTATCTATGAGAGTTTAAAGGAAAGGTTGGAAAGAGTGTTACTCAGAGAAAATAGTGACTACATCGAAATGAATTCAGGTGACCTTACACAAAAAAGTGGCATCAAATTCTACTGAACCCCATAATAGTAAATCTACAGCAAAGCTGTGACCCTCTGCATTTCCTTAAGGAAATTTAGCATGGGTTTGGATGCAAATGCACTGCCGCTGTAAAAAAAACCGATTGCAAAAACCTACATTTGAGTCGAAATACCCAAAAAGATCGTCGAAAAGTAAACATATTATTAGAAAGATAAAGATTAAGAGTCCACACGTTGACAACTTGCTGTTTTTTATTTGCTACTGATGATTCTAAAAACACAAAAACCACTTTGAGGCCCAAAAAACACTACGAGTCGCTTCAAACGACTCAATCATGAAAAAGCTACCCTTCTACCAACATTTGTAGTGATTACACTGGATTCCAGCTCCATAATATACCATTCATTCCATTAAATTTCTGATGCAAATTACATTACACTACAGTCTCCATCAAATACAAAGTAAAATTCTAATTAGGAAGAAAGCAAAAGAGCACGCATGAATTATATCAACTTTTAAAATACAAACCAAGACGATCTAGTTTGCAACATTTAATCTAGAATTATTCAATAGAACCGAGCTTTACCCTCGGCAACTGGCTACTGGATGCATAACGTCCGATCAATCCTCGGCGTTATACCGATTATGGCGAAATTAATTCGTTCAAAAATTATTCCAAAGTTGTATTTAAGGAAGAAAAATTTCTAAACTCTTATATGATCCGGTAGCCAGTTCCGTCACACAATACATATTAACTAAAATTATGAACAGCGGCAGTACGAAAAGCTGTTACGAGGATAAAGCCGCTCACTAAGTTACCACTATCAATAAAAAAACGAATTGAAAACAAGAACTTATCAAATTCGCGGAGTTTCAAATGAAATAATTTGAATCAAAAATGCAAGATGCACTAAAATAATGAAAAAATTTTAACTTTCCGAGAAATGATTAGTGTTATTAAAACCGAAGTCCAACCGTACTTGTTGTAGCAACGAATTGGTTGCTACAACAGATTCATACGGATTGGTAGAATGTTTTAGTGCGTCAATGCAGTTACTTATTCCAGTTAAATATGAAAGCGAGCTCCAACACGAAAACAAATTTTGGCATTCATGTCCGATGCGGTCTGCAGCAAAACTTCACATGCGATACACTCATTGTCTCGAAGAATGGACTGCATGTTTGGACTCGCATAGTCTAGAAATGTTTCACTATGATGTAGGATGTTTCCAAAAACAAACAAGATTACTAAAATTTGCAACATTGGCGATGTATAATACCGATACTCACTGTTATGCGCTACTGATACAATACAAGAACTGAATTAACGATAGTGTCTCTACTAAGAGGAAGGAAACTTGAACGATATTTAAGCACCGTCAGGCACGAAGGAAAGGAAACCCAACTTGATACAAGTGAACGAAATTTAAATCAAGTCGTTAAGAAATAATAAAAAGTTCATATTTAGTATCAATAGATATACGACTAACATGTCATAATAATGAGAAGTTAACTCTCTGGTTACATTGTATCATTAATTACTGCAACCAAAATATTAGCGTAGTGTTCCATCCGATTATTACGTATGCGCTATTGTTGACCGCGAATTACCTGTAGACCGCATAGGACAAGAATACCAAATTTTCGTTTCACCACTACTGCGGCACATCCCCAGCAAAGAAACGAGTAGCTCTTTCGTTATATATAATCCATTTGTACTAAATGCACCACCGTACTCACGAATTATGTCACATACACGTCGTCCAAAGGTCTGCGTGGAGCACTTTTCACGAATCCAAGGCAAAGGCGTCACCGGAGTCTGGCTGGAGCGTCTCTCGTCTGGGACCAACACCGCGACCTGCGACAAAGAAACGGCTTTCAGTCGCTCCAGAGGACACGCAGAATTTCAAATGAAAAAGAAGCACACGAGAGAACGTGAGCAAAAAAGGAACGCACGCGTTCGCGTGCATATGGAAGAGGGGGGGGACACGTGCTTTGGCAGAATCGTTAACAAAAAACAACCACCCCCGCCCTTCCCCTCCGGCCGACGCCGACCGACGGGGTAAAAAGAGAAAGGTGGTGGTGTCAGTCGGGTGCATTCACTGAGAGATCCATCGGCGGAGAGCGTTGTCCTGCAGATGGCAACTGACTGAACACCGACACACTCCGATAGCCGCCTTACCTCTCGCCAGAGAAAAAAGATCACAAAAATGGTCGAAGCACACCGTGAAAATGAAGGCGCACCTTTTGGCCGCGCGAGACTGAGAAAGAAAATCTTCTAAGGGAATTCTAAGTCCACCATTCACGTTTCACAGACAGAAAGGAATCACAGCTCGGGACGAAATGGAAAACACGAAGGGTTATAACGGTAACATAGATAAGAAGAGCTCTAACTTTTTCGCCGTTTCCTTGACGTATCTTCAATCCCTCGTCGGCACGCTATCCTCCAACACGAACATGGCGGTGCGAAACAAGGCGTCGTAGATGCAGCGGCTGGCCGACAACGAATCGCGGCTCGGGATGAGTCCAATCCAGTGCCCTTTAGCGAGATACACACTTCTCTGACAGCAAGGGTCAAAAGACGACGCTCACCGGTGGAATAGCTGGATCACGGGTCGGCGATGCGGCGAAACAGTTGAATAACGCGAACGATACTCACGACTTCGTGAGAGAGACTGAAGCTAGCTTTTCGGAGAGAGAGAGAGGGGAGGTGAAGAGAGGGGAAGTAGCGCGCAGGAGGGGAAGAAGGGGAGTGGGGGAAGGCGGGCAGCGAGAACGGTCGAGGGATGGGGCGGGACGGCGGTGGGATGGGGCAAAGGTGCTCCTTCAGTGCCGACGTGCAGATCCTTGCTTCCCCCTTTCACGCTACTCGAACAGTTCCCGATCCTCAAAAAAAATCCTCCCGTGGCCAAAAACTTCGTCCGAAACACTCGAAGCAGCGCCGCCAGCGGGTCACCATGGCAACCGACAAGCGAACGTCGAAAGGCGAGCACCGAACCAGACGCACTCGAGTGAAGAAACTTTTCGAACGTTCCTTAGGTAAATTAGCGGGATGATCTCATCGAGAGCATAGGGACTCCTTTTTATCGCTCGGAGACTTCCAGAATCTAATCCGCTCCCGAATTCGATGTCATTAGATCGACACAACAATGGGAAAGGCGACCATCGATTAAAGAACCAATGAGCTCGCGTTGTATGCACCAAGAACATTACGTAATAGTGAAAAGGGCAATAGTCGGTTGTACGGCGCTGAATCACTGGCTATTTCTCGCTTAATCTTTCGATAGAAAGTAGTCGATGTTATTTCAGCGGCATTCTTCCGCTGAATGAATTTCTTCTTGATACGAGAGCAAGCAGTCGGAAACCTGTATTGGTAAAGGACTTACTGGTGAACGTGCTGCTACAATTGGTCCGATTTCCACGTTCGTTAGTGCAATGTGGATATCTTTACATAAGTAATCTTTTAATGACTGTCATAAGACAATAAACAGTAAATATATAAACGTAAATAAAAACATCATTTTATATGTATGATACAACATTGCTCTCTTGGATAAACAGGTTATATTACTTGTTCGCTCACTATAAACATACCCCATTCTTTTCTACCCTAGCAAGCATCCATTACTATATTCCTACAGTTCCGTTTTCTGTTATAGCTACGATCATTTTTCAAGCAATCGTCACAATCAACCAACTCTCACTCGGTCTTCCTCTCTCTTTACAACCATCAGCCTGCTCGGACACAGTTTTTGTCATCCTGCTTCCATGCATCACTTCTACAAGTCCAAACCGAGCCGAGATAAATAGAGTAACACTTTAGATTGAAAATTACTAAACGATCGTCTTAAATTTAACCGTTCGAAGACCATCTAATTAAATTGTCCATCCCTACAAAATGGCCGATAATCACTTTCGAATTAGTAACTATCTACAAAGGTTGCAATCGTCTTACAGTATGAGCTAGAAGGGTAAACGAAAGGAAATCATAGCGAAAATAAATCCGTCTTTTTCCGTGCAAATTGCGCCGCTACGCAGCAGAGCAGAACGGCAGCTGTTCCACGTAGGCCGTTGACGAGGAAATGGTGCACACAAAGCATAAGAGCTGTTGTAATTGCATCGCCAAAATTCAGCCAACGAACGACCACCAATCACTGCGAGGGGTTAATCAAATCGGAGAGAATGTAAAGTGGGAATTCGTGAGTGCTGTCCAGTTATTCGGCGGTGATAAGTAAGGGGGAAGCCCGCATTATGATAAGGTTGTCCATTTTGGCGGGATTCCCCGATTCCAAGAATCCCTTGAATATTGCGCCGTCAAATACTGCACCATACTAACGGCTAATGAAGTAAGTAATAGAATATTTACCTCCATGCTGAAGAAATAAGAGAAGTACTCCCCGAATATGAGAAGTATTCACATAAATGTATATCGCTCATTTCTCGGGTCATAATGGCGTCTCAACAATCCCGTTTCTCGTTGCTACAACAGCCACTGCAAGACGGGAAATGACTGCCTCTCTGTAATGTAAACAGACCGGAGTCTTTCTGGATTCTCTCTACCAATAGCTATCCAAAGCTCGGGCGATACTTACATTTACATTTAAACCCTGCAAGCCACCAATGGCGCGTGGCAGGGGGTGTAAAAACACCGATAATCCTATCGAATCCTAACTGCTTTTAGCTTCTCTAATACTACAAGGGAAAAACGACCAGAAGTAACTATCCGTCCGGGCAATCACATAATACAATGAGGAGTGAGGTTATCGCCTTGCTTTCCTCACCTAATCAGAGGATTGTAAAAGAATGAAGTGAACGGATAAGTGCATAAGAGCCCAATGACCCAATACTGCACTTTTATTGCATTCCATCAGTCTGTTAAGTATTCATCCCGAACGCAGGTTTGTACCTCATCCCCTCCACCATCAGCTACGAAGAGATAGGAGAGAGAAATGAGGCTTACTATGCAAGATGAGGAATGAGGTAGTGTACTATGGCTTTCCTCACTGAGCCATAATGCTATAAGCAGAACAAGCCCACGTAAGTGAAGCACAATGACTTTACGAGTAAAACTTTTCGTAACATTGCATAAGGAGAAATCTTAATTAATGCCATTATTCAGTATGACTCATACCTAGCTTTCATATCATCACAGCCATGAACAAGACTGACAATGAGACAGAAGTATATTAAAGATATATTTTTCTTCGTCCCTAACACAAAGACAAATGATAAATACCTCATTCATCATTATATGGTAGCAGGACCAACTACATTCGATAAGGAGATGAATTCCGCATCGATAAGACATCAGACGGGTTTACCATCATAATGCAGGTTTACCTGCATCTCTCTTAAGTAGTCGGTAAAATTTGACAATTTAAAAAGTCAACCATCACGTTCTTTAAACGCAAGATTAAACAGTTGATACTACAACGGTTATCCTTAAATAAACTAAATACAATTTCTTACGAGGCTTTTTCTGATCGAAACTGAGTGTATTCATACCTGTGAATAGCACGGCATCTTGTACGCATATCATTGTATCATAGCTGCTTTCGCAGTTAATTGATCGATACCGATCGAGTTTATCGCTACATTGTTAGTTTGTTTTGGCGCGAATCCTTGAAAGGTGCTCTAAAGAAGAAAGAACTATCGTTAAGCAGTATTTATAAAAGTGCTTCGACAGCTGAGGTCATTTCGCTCGTAGAACCCCTCTGGGAATCGAACCCAGGACTGCTTTCGCGGAAGTCGAACGCGTTGCCCTAACCAGGAGCCCAAGCTAACGGTAAATATCAATACGAATCGCAATAGTATTTTCTACGGGCGTCTTTCGATGCCCTCTTACCACAATGGATGCTTCACATCCACTTTTGTCGGCCATGAACATCTTACTTACCCAGTCTTGCGTCCATTAAATAGCTGGCGATCTATTTTGATCGCTCTGCTGGAATTCTTTCCAAATACTAATTTGACATTCCGCGAAGTTGATTAAGAATTCATCAAAAGAAGTTTCAGGTACTTTTCTCCCATCTGCTCACGAAAGCTATACGCATATTTGAACCGTAAGTTAAAGAAAATGCTGAGATATAATCGCGAATATACTCGTAGTCTGAAACATATGCAATATACGGCAAAATTTCGCTGAGACTTTTTCTCTCCTGAAATTAGTGAATTGCGCAATTAAATTTCGTACTTGTTACAAATTTGCAATAAATTTAGACAGAAAGATTAAATTTTATCCTAATATCAAACGTTTCAGGTTACATCTACATCTACATAAATACCCTACAAGCTGCCTTGAGGCGTGTGGCAGGGGGTGTAACCACAAGCGTTCGAGTTATCTCATCAGCTAGTTGTCGCTAATCCAAGGTGGGCAATGACTTTAAAAGGTTATCTATGAATCACTCTCTAATGGTGTTGAAACGAAGTTGAGGAACTATTATAATTATTTCACTCTTACCGCGAGGTCAGGCCAAAATAGCTTCTCTTCCATCTATCTTCTGGAAGTTATCACACGATAATAATATTACAGTAATAAACTAAAAACAATTTACCACGATCAACTTAATGTAGATACATCAATACACATCCAAACAAACATAGATACAAGATAATTGCAACAAACAGTAGCCACAATCTAATAGGCAGTCTAGTTGATCTTACATATATAAAGTGCCTAAAACTCGAGAACCAGATGTCGCACAGCTTTCAAACTTTAATGATTGTTAATCGTCTTCCCCGGACAGGTAATGGGCTACTTTTTATTCACCTAACTGTCCCCAGTTCGACTCCAGACGTTTAAAACCGTTCCCATAAGGAATGCATGCAAAACTCGCTTTTATCGCCTGCAGGGTTTGTTTCTTTCGCAAAATTAAATTAGAAAGAATAGCCGCACGAAATCGAGACAAGCACCAAAAGAAGAGAAATTGAATGAAGATTCTTAATTTGGTCGTCGAATATTGTTAACCGTTCAAAATTGTGAGAATTTTGAGAAAATGAACGAAGCTATTCGAATGTTTTGAGGTTGTAAACAAACCCGTCCCCCTGACGACTAATTCCGTTGTAGAATCCGAACTCATGCGTTTTCATAGTTGAGGCCCATATAATAATAATAATAATAAAACGTCTTTATTGGGCGAAATTGGGACTAAAGAGTCCCATCTTCCATTTAACCCTTGCTATATAGAATACATGGTAAGAATTAATTATAGACTATGTGAAGAGGAAAAAAGTTAATGATATTTTATCATCTGCAGTTGCAAACCGAGGATGTTTTTCCTGTTCTCGTTGCTGTTTCGTCACAAACGGTCTCAATCAGCACGTTGGTCCTATTCGGAATAAGTTTCAGGCGTCAGGGCCCCGTTTTTGATTTGCATTGACGAATTGCAGGGACCATTTCGGAGTGTTTTATTAATCAGCTAAATTTTAAATGATGGAACTCCTAAATATTCTTTTCGTTGAGTAAATCTACATCTACGTCTACCAGATGGGAGTTCTATATTTATTTCTATCTCAATTTCCCCCGTTGAGAATCAGCGGGCAATTCAGCTAGTAAATAAATAAGAATCAATACATACAATTACTGACTACTAAGTAGATACTGACTTGATGCTGCTGAAAAATACACATTCTTTTTCGATCTATTCTTGAGCCCTTTTTATAATTCAGCCGCAACCTGAAAATGCATCTAAAAATCGAAGAAAATGTTTAACTTCCATAAAACAATGACTGCGGAATTAACGGGGAAATAGTTTCAATATACCATCGAGAGATGGAGCTGAAAACTTTACATTCTAAACGCAAGAAAAAACATTCCACTATGCGCAGTTATCAAGTGGATCATTTGTCTCGAAAAATAAAACGCAAAACCTCCAACCTTCAGTCATTATTCTCGGCGTTTTCGAATTTGAATGCATCAAAGAAGAATGGAGATGAAAAACGTGTGCGCCCGATCGTGAAATCCGGATGAGGAAACCTCATCTCCGTCGTTAACTGAAGTTACTTAGCGACCCGAAATATTACGTCACCGATTTCCGTTCTAATTGAACCAGGCCCTTTTAAGTTGGGCCTTTAGTGATGAATCTAACTTATAACGCACTTAAAAGGAAACTCCAATAAAATATGGGACGAAGATGGGAAGTATAATGATCTGAAAAATACGCTCAGCTGACTATAAAATAATTGAACTGAAAAAGGTAAGTCGCGACAGAATTACAGCGGCCAACAGCAAAATCAATATCAGGTATATTTTCTGCATGACATGGATTAATACGCAAAATAAAATCAAACAGACAGAGAGATATATCAGACTGCTGTTTGTAAAGAACGCGTTGCCGTGGAGCTGAAAGTGTCCTTGGTAGTAAACAATACCGTACAGGTTTAATAATAATAATAATGATAGGGATGACGATGATGACGACGAAGATGATAATGATGGTGATGACGAAAATATTGATCATTGATCAGTATGATGATGATGATAGTAATGCGAATTTATTCGGGCGAGATTGAAACTATCGATTCTCTTTTTACACCTAACCCGTTACACAACCCACCTCGATTAATTATGAGTTATGCTACATCTACATATATATGTACCCAGCAAGCCGCATTTCGGCGTGTGGCAGAGGGTACATGCACAATGACTCTACTTCCCTAATCGATCACTTTCGCGTACCGTTCGCGGAGAAAATGAATTCCTGAAACGACTAGTTCTCGCATCTATTTCTCTGATTTTTCTCAGTATCAGAACGGCCCAATAACGGACGCATAATATCGGCTACATAGTCCACGAACCTGTGTACTTCCTCTGAAATTATTGACCGGATTAAGCCTTAGTTTGAATCTTCTATCCTCCAAATATTCCCGTCCTGAAGCATCCGAGAGACGTTTACTGATTTTTTGTAACATTTTTTACGAAACGTATCTCCTTCCGCTGTACCTTCTCTGATTCCCGATCACAAGAATTGTCGGCATGGTACAGGTCGCACCCCAGGGGGGTGGCTGATGGGCTTAAACCCCCCTCTACGAAGTTTCTTCGAGTATTTATTCAGAACAGAATTCTCAAGGGTCTTTTCCCCATGGCTTCCTCGAGGCCTGTTATACCCAATGAAGGCAAGTCAATTTTATGTGTCGTTAATATTAGAATTTACTTTTGTTTATAAATAACTTAATAAGTGTTAAACTGTAAAAATGTACAGATGCAAGCGATGTCATTTATGCCTGAATCCCAACTACCATCACGAACACCACCTTGGACCTGACCTTGACATCCTGTATTAAATGTAAATACGTAAATAACTTTACTATTAATTTTATATAATCTATCTTAAGTTGCATCGCAACATTCTACTTGAAAAAGCTACTGCAGCAAAACTAAGACCACATATGGGTTCTTGTATACATTCTAATGTTCACTATAGTCCATTCACTAGATGTTTGCACTTTAGAGAGAGAAAGAATATCTTATCTCTTCGTATAGGGAGCCAATAGGACATGGCGATCTATCCCCCACACCCATCAAGGGCGTGGTAGAACTTTGCTGTGTTGCAACATTAGCATAAAAATATAAATTTTGTTCAAATCGTTTCAGTTTTGAGTGAAAGTAATGCCGGAAAT
>KZ308469.1:154740-181412 GCA_000376725.2 Ladona fulva | reverse complement strand
ATTTATTTATTTATTTCGCAGCGACAGAAGTGGAGATAAATAATTAAATAATAATTGATAATGTTGATACTGGTATTTTTCAGTAACTTAGCTGCAGAAATTCGTATCTCTGTCATCCTTGAGGTCACAAATCGAATTTCAATCGAATTTTTTGTTTCGAAGTTTGCGAATATTTACAATATAGTTCATTGTCAGTGCAAATACCTAAATGTGAAAAATGTTAGGCTGTAAAAATCCTTGGTTAACACACATCCTAATCGAAAAGTAATACAACGAAAATTAATCGACTGACAATCAATGAAAGTTGGATCACCGATTTTCAAGCGGTAAAAACAGGCACTTTTTTCCAATAAAATACAGCAGAAATCCAGCTACGGCAAGTAAAATGCTTAAATATCACACATGAATGAACGCAGTAAAGAATGTTCAGTAGTATGCAATTTATTTCATTGAAATCATTGGACTGCGCTTAGGGCTATTGCTTCTCTAACTCGATGGATTCGACATTTTTTCAGACAGTAATTAGAACTAATTTACGCTGACGAAAGGGTAAATGGAAGTGACTTAAAAGGATCAATTCCCTCCAAAAGAAATACGTTATTCGTTCATTTATAACCCTACACCGAATTGTTGGAATGTAACCATTGTCATGAATTGTAGCTGCTATAATACATTTCAGATCTACCATTGTCGTAGCCCAATATGTAACTAAGCCAAGACTTGATTGACTTATTAAGTTCTGAGAAAGTACATCCTTAGAAGATGTTTATGCAAGTACCCTGCAAGCCTCCTTGAGGCGTGTCACAGGGTGTGAATGCACCATCACTCTATTTCCCTAATCGATTACTTTCGCGTATCGTTCGCAAAATGAGTTCTTCAATCCATTGATTCTAGAATCCATTTCCTTGATCTTTCTCGCAGTATCAGAATGGCCTATGTAACATGGTGAACGCATTATATCGGCTACATCACCTCTGAACGCGCATTCTCTAAATTTATCCAGTAAATAAATCCTTTGTTGAAATCTTCTTACTTCTAAAGATTCCTATCCTGCGTCCTGAAGCATCTGAGTAACGCTCTCTGATTTATCGTAGCAATTCTTCACATATGGTATCGCCTTTCGCTGCATCTTTTCTAATTCTCGAATAGAACACTTATTCGCAGGGTCCCATACACTACACAGATACTCAAGATGAGGTCTGACCAACGCAAAATAACATCGCTCGCGAACTTTTTCGTCGCTCCGACCGACTATTCTCTTAACGAAGCCGAGTTTCTAAAGTGCTTTTTCGCATATATTTTGGAGGTGAGTACTCCATGTTAAGTTATCCGTTTTCACCGATTCTACTGTTAATAAGTTTATCCCACGGATACTGTACGGATAATCTTTAATAATAGATTTTCTTTCGAAGAAGTTAACTACTGAGCATTTGTCTACATTTTGCTCTAATTGCCAATCATCGCATCATTTAATAATTTTATCTAAGTCATTCTTCAGGGTTAATCTATCCTCCCTACTCTCTATAAATTCTCTACCCGGCGGGGAATCGAACCCTGGTGTTCCACATGACAGGCAGGGATACTGACCTCTAAACCACTGAGGACTTATGTAGTTGATATTATGCGCCCTCCCTGTCACATAAGCCGTTCTCATATTGAGAGAAAAATCAGAGAAATAGATACTAGAACCAGTAGTTTCAAAAATTTATATTTTTCCGCGAACGATACGCGAAAGTAATCGATTAGGGAAATAAAGTCGTGGCGCTTGCACCCCCCACCATACGCTGAAAGGAGGTTTTCAGGGTACATACGTAGATGTAGGTGAACTATTAACAACTGTTCAACCATGGACACAGTCGCATATATTAACAGTTATATTATACTTTTGATTAACAATTGTTATATACCAACTATACATGAATAATTACCACTATTTCTTGTATATACTATAACTAGTTGAAGATATAAAATCCATCGTTTAAACGCTTTCCAATTAAAAATGAAGTTCTTCAATCTTGCGTACGTTTAACGAAAGTTATAGGAAGCGACGAATTCTTTGCAATGATAACGATCGGAAATCATAATAATGAAGTTGGGAAAAAAACGTTCCCGAAGGAAATCGGCAGGGACTGTAACCACACCCCCGTTAGCACCCCCTTGTTCCGCCCTGATAATGCGACCGGAAATAACACCTCGGTTTAGAAAATCACTTCTCTGCCCAGTTTCGTCCATTTACCCTAAGGTTCGCGGTTATTTCCCACTAAAACGACGATATTTCAAGTAAGATCACTCACTTTGATAAAATCGTCGTTTTTTCATATTCTTGACAGTAGTGAAAGACCGTCTCTCTACCAAATTTCACCTTTCCTCTTTGCGTGTTCCGTAAAATCAACTGAACCTATCATTTGTTTCCCCTACCAACCCTTCCTTACTTTAAACCTCTTAATAAACAGCTAATAAGCTCCTTTCTCAACATCGATGCCTTAGCATTGCCTACTCAATTATTACCTCTGGGCTCCCGGATAGCGAAGTGGGCAATGCGTTCGACTACTATGAAAGCGGTCCCGGGTTCGATTCCCGGTAAGAGCCCACGAGCAAAATGACCTTAGCTGTCGAAGCAATACTTCTATTACTTCTGTATGCTCACATTTACATACTTACCGCCAGGGGCGGATTTAAGCTATCAGAGGCCCTAGGGGCAAAGATCAAAGTCCGCACTAAGAGTAAATGTTCGTATTTTTTCATGAAATACATATATAAATATCCCAAAGAAACAGCAGTAGCTTCATTACGGCAAGAATAAACAGAAAAGTTTTGTATAACAATGCGTAGTATTTCTATAAATTACAAAGAATGATGGATAGACTTAAAAATCTAATATATCCTAATGCATATCAACTTATATAAAAATATTATACTAATTTTGCCGATCCCACAATGAGCGTCAAACAAGAGAAATAAATTCGAGGACAAGTCGTTTTAGGGACTCATTCTTTCCGCGAACGATACGCGACAGCAATAAACTAAAGAAGTAGCTAGAACGATTTGTGTTCACACCCCCTGCCATACGCCGTAAAGCGGCTTACGTATAGGGTATTTACGTAGATGTAGATATATGTATATTTGCCCAAAAAGAATAAAATCATTCCTCGAAGCGAAAAACCGGAACAATTTTACTGATAATTTATTCGCACAGTCCTGTCTCAGGAGGCCCTCAGATAGCACCTAATTATAAATCCACCTTTGTTTACCTCGAAACCCGCCAGCGGCGTGTGGCAGGGGGTGCACTAACACCAGCATCACTCATCATCATGGGTCAACAGCCAGGAGATTGATTTGCTACAGCTCTCCAGTTCCCAGCTAACCGCTTCATTCTCTCATTAATACCAACCTTAACGCTATTGCTTGCTTCTTATAATCCAGCTAAGGCCATCCTCTATTATTCCACCGCAACACGGAATGCCCGATTAACTCCCTTCTTCTTTTTACCTGCTTTCCTGAGACTTCTCCTTCATGTGCTCTTCAAAGGCTTTCCTTGTTATCGGATGCCAAATTTATTTTCATCGCTCTTCTTTAGCACATGCTTCACTGCCATGAAAAGGAACATTGTAAGACTCTTTAGAACAGTTTCCTAATAAGCAAAAGCAGTTTCCTTATTGTGCAGCTTGTTATCTGCTGTTGTATTATATCCATTAGTAAAATGTCTACCTTCGACGGGCTCTTTTGCTTCCCATTCTTCTCCTGGTATTTCCATTCCAAATAATATTTCTACATAAATACCCAGCAATTCTATATTTACATGCATTCTAATTCCTATATAAACTGTAGTATTTTCGACGTTTATGCGCATTCTCATTTTATCGGGATAATTTATTACCTTGTTGGTATATTGGGTCCTGATACCATCTCTTTATGAATGAAATATTTATCATTTGTCTTTTGGTGCGGGAAACATAGAGAAACGTATCTTTAATTTACTTTTTTGTGAGCCTTGTGGTTATATAAAAGCTACTGAGGTATGAGTTATGCTGAATAATGGCATAAATTAAGGCTTATCCTCATTTTGTGACGAAAAGTGTTACTCGTAGAGTCATTGTGCTTAACTAACGTGGACGTTTTCTGCTTTTATAGCATTCTGGCTCAGTGAGGAAAGCAATGGCAAACTACCTCACTCCTCACCTTGCCTTGTGAGCCTCATTTCCCTCACCTAGCTCTTCTCAGCTGATGGTAGAGGGGATAGGCCCCAACCTTCGGGCTGAATACTTTACAGTCAGTTGGTATATTGATCATCAAGTAAGCTTATTCCATATCTCGGATCAAGAGCTCTTTGTTAATTGAAACTTGCTAAAAAGCTCACATAGGTAAACTAATCTCCTAATATGACGTTATTTGATCTATCAATAGTTTGTTTTTGGTGTTTTAGATTAATATCTGTGAGCAGGGGTGGATTTATAATTAGGCGCAATAGGCGTTAGCTGAGGGCCTAAACCATACGTTGGGGCCTTAATAAGATTGCGCTAATGAATTCTCAATATCAAATTATTCTAGTTTTTCGCATTAAAAAGAATATTATACTCGTGGTAACAGTTGTAACAATTTACAGTAAGTCTAGATACTATGTGTATAGAAGATATTGCATTGCTTTTGTCACTATATCCACCATTCTTTGCAATTTACAGAAATACTACGTATTGTTATTAAAAAATTGTCGTTTATTCTTGCTGTACTGAAGATTGACAATTCTATGGGATGTACATTTGTGTATTTTATGAAAACATTCGAATTTTTACTCATAATTCCAAGCGGGGCCCTAAATCTGATTTTTGCACCTAGGGCCTCTTATGGCTTATATCCACCAGGCTAAAGAATCAGTGTAATTTTGCTATAGTGATGTGCTATGTTTACAGTGCTGCTCAAGTTATTTGTGTACGGTTTCCTACACATCTTTTACCTTGTATTATCAGTAGGTTTGCGCAGTTTTTTTCACCTCCCTTCTCCGTGGGTGTTTTCCTGCTGTGGAAATATTTTTTCCTAACTTACTACTTAGTTTTTTTGCATCCACAAATTCTTCCTAAGTTGTCCTTTCTATTTCTATTTACAAAGTCATTCATGTTTAATTAATAACATTAACGATAGGTTAGGTGGAAGAAGAGACTTTTTGGGCTCACAACCAGTCTCACCTTAATTAATAAACACCTTAATATGTAGCCCGTAGAACAGGCCTACTGCTGTCTTTTGATAAATAAAACAGAAATAGGCAAACGCGTCGCTGGATCTACGTAAACCTGCCTCATTCCCCCAATAATCTAATCTCGCAAGGAACCCCGTCCTACGAAGATATTCAGCAATGATAGAATGGCGATGCAGCGGCATCTACCGATAGGTGGCACCCGAAATCGCCTTATCTTGCGTTCCCAAGGATATTTCGCACGGCCAAGGGAATGAAAATAAAGGAGGCCGTTCGAGGCGGCCACTGCAAACAATGCATCATGGGAGGCTCGGGGGATTTGGCAACAGCGCGCCGTCGGAACATCCACCTTTTTCCCGTGGCCACCACCTGTTCCCTCCCTTCGACCACGTGCTACTGCAGATGTCTCATTCGGACCGGAAGGACTGTATCGCCCGATTATCCCCCACAATAAATGCCTTTTCCTCAAACGCGATTTATTTCCGAGCGAAACAATTTGCGACTCCGAAATTTACTCCGCGGAATTCGATCGATAATACAGGACTTCCCATCGAAGCCGAGGACTTTACCTTCGCGGTAATCGGTGCTACTCAGCCATTAGCCGTGGCGACGGAGCGGTAAATTTCCTCCTAGTCTAGCTCTCCTCTTTTAGCCCGAGAGGGGAATGTTTCGCGGAAGGGCACCGGTCCGTGGACCACCGCACTTCCATAAAGCACGGTGAAAGGAAAGATAAAACAACGCTTATAGCTGATGGAAAATGAAAGATCCAATTTGAGAAAAGGAAAGTTGGTTTAAATGAGATGAAGTGGGTATTAAAACATGCGGGATAAACGGATATGAGAATCTAATGAGCCCGGGAATCGAACCGGTATCTTCAGCTACCACGCCGGGGCTAGCGGCTACTCCATATTTGTGGCATTCTTCTTTTCACTGCTTTCCTATGTTAAACCTGTTAACTCTACCTGCTTTTAAGCAGGGGTCGGATTTAGGCTATCACAGACCCTAGACGCAAAGGTCAGATTGAGGCCCCCACAAGGAATTGTCAGTAAGAATCCGAATCTTGAAGCGTTCAAAAGAAAAATATTACAGCGCTCCTTGTAAGTTCTTCTTAAGTTTTCGATACTTCCTGTATTAATAGGCTAGTTTATTAATTAGTGTTCTATCATTTATTCGCTCACAACTGACGGCCAGTTAGCAATATCACAATGGTATTGTAAACCATCAACGTTGGGGGTTGAAACTGTGTTCACTTCCACCTCTTGTAAAACTTGAATATCTTCATATTTTAGTTCCTAGGTTTCTGTTTCCTTCGTCCCTTCTTCCCTACGATTAACTATGGCTCTAACTTCGTTTTCTTATCTATTATTTTCAGCGGATATCGGGGGTAGTAGAAATGGAATGAGAATTAAAAACAGACTTGTACACGTTACCACAAGATTTAATATTTGACGACCTAGGTTTCAGCGCATCGCGCCATCTTCAGGTACAAAAACACAAGAAACATTTGTATATATAGCAGAAGGAAGGGGAGAGGGAGTGAAGGGAAGTTGGGGTTTTCTAATTTCCTTTCTCTCAATTTCCTTTTCTTGCTTTTTTCTGCTCTGGTTTTAAACCGTTTTTTCATTTTTGGAAAACCTTGCATAAGTATAATTGAAAATAATTATATTTAATAAATTTTAATTTTATCGTTAAAAATACATGTCATTCGCCATATGAATAAGTTATAGAGCAGATTACTTATCTGCCAACGGATTTTCCTTTATCCTGCTTGTTAGTTGACGTTGTGTTAACTTCTATTTACGCGTGGCTGGGAATGGGCAGAGCCGCGCCTAGCCTATCTGCCGCCCGGGTGCAAACATAATTTGCCACCAATTAAAATTAAATACCAAAACCATATATTTCCTGATCTGCAGGTAAAAACTATTTTGAAATACTTTGAAAAACCAGTGTTTTATAAGATAGTTCCTCAGTTTACATTGGTTGCAAAACATCAGTAACAATTAATAACGCATATTCCGTATGCTGACAAAGTAAATAGTCAGCATACGGAAAAGTAAACTGTTAATAGTTTACATTACTTTTGAGTAACATTTAAATCTCAATGCGCACAAATTAAAATTACGTTATTCATATGAAATCTATTTTTCGCAACTAAATGTGAAAGTTTCTAATCAAAATTGTACTGCACCATAAATAATTTCGATTAAATCCACTAAACGAATATTACTTTATCGTCTTGAGTTAACCATACTTCTTTAAACGTTTGCCAATCTTTATTTCGCATTATCATCTTTTCTAGATAAGTTCTATCATACAGAAAACAACAAATAATGTTGTTGTGATAGTAATAATGGTTGGCTACGCTTCTGTTGCCGCCCTTTAGAAGTCTCCGCCGCCTAGGTGCGATGCACCCCTTGCATCCATAGGACGGCGCGGCTCTGGTTCGCGACAAGAATAACGAATAACCACCAAATAAGGTTTCATGACCAGATCTATATTTTTAGAGCGATAAAATCATGCTTTTTCTAATAAAAATAATTTGAAAGAGTTTCGAGAGGGTCTTTTTTGGTAAATGTGAGCTAAATATATCCTATTTTTGGCGTCGTAACGAAATTCGTAAAATTTACACTCAATTTTTGAACTAATGGAAAGCATTAGGACAATGAAACTTTTTATTCAAATAGCTTGTATTGAGTAGTTACAAGGTACAAAGTTTTGCGTCTATCTTATGTTTATTTCCAACGAGATAAAATGGCAAACTTTAATTTTTTTCGAGCAAGAATTTTTTGGGCCTATTTTACTTCAGATTTTCTGGATAGAATTCGCTCATGATTGTTTGATTATTATTTTGTGTAATAGAGCAACAAAGGCTGTGTTGAAATGCCAAGTTTTGTTTCCCTCGACAGAATACTGTCTGAGATAACGTGTCTCAAAGTTGATAAAAACTCAATGTCGTTCTGTAGAGGGCTGTGGTAGGGGGTCAAACAAATGACTATATCTCAGCAAGTATTGCAGCGATAGATAACTTGGCCAATGTTCATCGAAAATATGAGTAAATGTTCACACAAAATTTCATTGAAATCTGTGATAGTCGATCGGGGCACTACGCTAAAGTATTCGCTATTTACATAAATATAAATGAATTCTTCTAGGGAACTGAGAAAATGGAAATGACTTTACGTAAAATCAAAATTCTAGAAGTTATGAACTTGCAATTGAATAGGAAATATCCGAATTCGATCCTTCATAAAAAACACTTTCACTGCAGCCATTTTCATCAACAGATATCTCCCTAAGCAAATTATTGAACAAACTTGCTGTTTTACCACAGAACATATTTATGACACTTCTTCAGACGAAGTCGAAACATTCTATGACAGACTTTCGAGGTCCTCCATCTAGGACGAAGAAAACTAAACTGACTTTCTAGATCGCAGAGCAAATTAAAAGAGAATGATTGAGCGCAACCCTTCAGCACCGGGGTCAGTACGAGGTTCGGACTTGTTTTCTTCCCCATTTTCTTCGTTTCCCAATTCGTTTCACATTCCCCGAAGCTAACGTTTATTATGATAACTCATCTGACGCATGGCACTTCTCTCACATTGCTTTGATTTCATTCTGAGGAATTAATAAACCCAAGACCAAACAATCTCGGGAGGTAATTAATTTTCGTTTATAGGTCCGGGCACGTCGTAACCTCGAGGATATCTCTCAGTGAGGGTATTGTAAGCTGAGCAGTGAATAACAACCTGGTGCAAGAAAGATAATCCCTCCCTTTGTTAGAGGAGCAGATACGATGAAGTTGTTCGATTCCCGGTGGGGGCCGACGTGCTAAACGACCTCAGCTGTCGAAGCACTTTTAACAGTACTAAGTGGAAGTTGATGACCGTGCATAGGCTCTGACTTAGTTGATGTTTATAAGGAAGTGAGAAAGGTTAGGCAGAGGATGAACGCCAGAGAGGCCATATTCATTCCGCAAACTTAAGAAGGGGATCCCCAATTCGTAGGGGAGACGGGCCCTGAACTCACGTCGACCGCCCTTGTACCGCAGTACATGTGCACGCACTGGGCCTCCATACATTTCTGAAGGATGAGTATGTTCTTGAGAGTTACTCAGCACAGTCTGGACGAGGCCCCCAGTACTTGGAATCCACACGAGAAGTGTCTGCTGTAGAGCTAGAGCGCGTACAACGCAGATCATTTCTTTAAGGGAGACTACAGGTTCGATAGTAGTGTATCAGAGATGATCAAATCCCTCAGCTGGGAATCTCATAGAAGAACCGAGTACAGGCACTAGCTGTTCCAGAAATTTTCAAGTACTCATTTGCATGACGAAATNGTAAGCTGAGCAGTGAATAACAACCTGGTGCAAGAAAGATACTCCCTCCCTTTGTTAGAGGAGCAGATACGATGAAGTTGTTCGATTCCCGGTGGGGGCCGACGTGCTAAACGACCTCAGCTGTCGAAGCACTTTTAACAGAACTAAGTGGAAGTTGATGACCGCGCATAGGCTCTGACTTAGTTGATGTTTATAAGGAAGTGAGAGAGGTTAGGCAGAGGATGAACGCCAGAGAGGCCATATTCATTCCGCAAACTAAGAAGGGGATCCCCAATTCGGAGGGGAGACGGGCCCTGAACTCACGTCGACCGCCCTTGTACCGCAGTACATGTGCACGCACTGGGCCTCCGTACACTTCTGAAGGATGAGTATGTTCTTGAGAGTTGCTCAGCACAGTCTGGACGAGGCCCCCAGTACTTGGAATCCACACGAGAAGTGTCTGCTCTAGAGCTAGAGCGCGTACAACGCAGGTAATTTCTTTAAGGGAGACTACAGGTTCGATAGTAGTGTATCAGATATGATCAAATCCCTCAGCTGGGAATCTCATAGAAGAACCGAGTACAGGCACTAGCTGTTCCAGAAATTTTCAAGTACTCATTTGCATGACGAAATACACGATATCGTGATTCCCGTTCTCAACGAGCGCGATTTTCGAGACCAGACGACAAAGAGATTTCGCGAGTATCTATTACGCCTAATTATAAACCCGCCCCCGCTAGTAAGCCTCATTCCTATTTCCTAGCTCTTGGTAGCTAATAGTAGAGGGGATGAGGTTCCAAATTACCTCCGGGCTGAATACTTTACCGATAGAAGGATTGCCAAGGAAAGTTATTCATAGTTGAATGCAAAACAAAGGCAAAGAAGTTGATGGATGATGTATATCCAGGGGCGAATTTAAGTAATCAAAGACCCTAGGCACAAGAACCGCTTTGAGGCCCCACTAAGAAATTATTCATCTTGGACAAATGACAAACTGCCCTTATCCCAATTCCTTTCCAATCATTTTACTAACTTCACACTTCAATAACTAGGATTTCCATCTAAATGAGACTAAAAACGGAGTCCTCTAAAAAAGTATGGTTGGGTAGTACGACCGTACGTCTTTATCCATTTTAATTGAATTTTGGAATTCATTTTCCCAGGCCCCAGACAGTATTCTAAAGTGCGTTCCTCACTCTCCCCTTTCTTAAAAGGGTTATATCTAAGGAGAGACTAATAAGTCTCAATATCACACTTAAATAAAGATGTATTATTGTTGGAGTAATAATAAAAATTATAATAACAATAATAATTATAATAATAACAATTATTATTGTTGCTGTTGTTAATCGCACTTAAACATTCCCCATAGATATACTGGCAAAAACCCTGTTTGGAGTGTCACAATGTATGGATGCGAAACATGGACTCTAACAGCAGGGGAGAAGAGAAACATGGAAACACAAAAACTGTGTTGTTACATAGGAATGATGGTAATAATGAATGACTGATTAAGATGCCTCTGATGAGCATACGAAGGAAGAAGTCTGTGAAAACCATAGTGAACTGAAGGGGGAAAGAGGATTGATTGCCCACAAATTGAGACTTAAAAGACTATGGTATGGCAATGGTATCGGAAGGGAAGGTATTCCAGAGGAACACGTAGGTTAGGCTATGAGAAGAGAGTACTGATTGGCGTTAAAGTTAGGAAAGCGATTTTCTGAGAACTACAATTTAGAACAGCCTGGAGAGCTGCAACTAATTCTTTTCTATGCTACGTCCATGGAATTTCTGCGCTAACTTTTTGTAGAATGATATAACGGCATAAAAGTAATCTTGCCAACGGATTTTTTTTTCGTTGTTTGTTCTATTCGACTAAAAACGTTTCAGTAGATTCGCAATCATCAACGAACGCAAAAATATATTCCAAATTATCAGGAAGATTATTTTCATCCTTCATTACACGCAAAGGAGGAAGGTGGCACTACTTTGTTATTTAACAAATCCAGTACGAAACTTTTTTGAGTTTGTTAATTTAAGGGTAACGAAAGGGATTTCAGGAACTAATAACTCCCGTTAGTATATTTTATAGATACAGCTCATTCTCTTCAGATAAGTATTTTTTAAAACAAACTTTAAACGTAAGAATTCACGTAGTAGCTTAATTATCATTCTTTATTTTTGTTATTTTAATATTGCTATTTTTAATTTCCCTCAAACAAACTCATCAGGAAACATGTATGTTTTTAGCGTTGATCATTTTATCTTTATTCCTTTACGTAAAATTAAATCTGTTTGTTGAACCGCTTTCAAAATGAATAAGTATTGGTAGAAACATCTTATGCTTTCCCAGTGAATCTGTCTGAGAAATTCTTCACGGGTTTCCAGCCGGGTGAAGTATTGTCTGTGCTCGCCTTTTCACGTATGCCTTCTATTTGAGACACCGTATAAATAATATTATAATTCGACAATGTAAATACTTCGACGAAATTTAATTACAATACAATACAGGAAAACGGGTAAGGGTGATTTTGCGCAAGATGGTGCGCACCCAGGAAAAATCCCAAGGAAGAGTGGACTTGAAAAAAGTCTGACGGGACCGGGAATACAATAATAAATACATAATACAATAATAAATTACAATACGTTAACATTATTAGACATCATCAGTCGTGATTTTAGCAGTATACACTCGATATTGATTAACCTCTATCTATTCAAATCGAGTGTATACTGCATATTATATAATAAATGAATGCATATTATATAATGCAAATAATGGTATACAATATAGAGGGTATATAATGATGTCATCCTCATGTGTTTGTGATTTTTAACTTTTACTGCAACGATATATCTGAGTCGCGAGACATTTCAGCCACTCTTCCGAGAACATTTATGGACATGGCAAAAAGTACGGCATCAGTGTGGGCAATCCCCCGCTGTATTATGGTCCACGCTTTGTTCTCAGAGTATGGGTCGAATGGGGAGGCCAAGATGTAGGGGACAATGGCGGCCATTACCGAGCCAACCAACCGCTGTTCACGGAGCTTCCTGTCATTTGCGCCAGAGGAAGTCAAGGATTTTGGGAACAGAAGCAAATCACATGCAGGTTCCCTTCCTGCGAGGACCACCACCGGAGCTTAATTGCGTGTGTCGCGCTTCGAACCCGGCACTCCACGGTGGCGATCCGTATGAAAGAAAGGGTTTTTTCCTCGAGCGATTAGAGGCCTCGCTTGGCGTTTGTCGTTTGTCCATTGTGTGAGAGTTTTAATTTCCATCCGCGAATCGAATTCGCTCGCGTCAGCGCTAAATCAGCGTATTTTTAGTCCTACTCCGAGATGATTGCTTCCGCTTTAACTTTTATCGCCGAGGAATGTTTCCTCGAAGTGCGCCGTGCACATGTCATTTTTTTCTCCAACAATGAGCTTAACACTGGCGCCAGTGAGGATTGGAGACAATGGCGGTTTGCTTCGAACGCTGCCAATTAGATCTCGCTACTTTTCTCCGGAGATAAAACGGGCAAACCTAGAGGTCTTTCCAGTCGTCTATATCCCGCTTGAGCTGTGTATATCTCTTTTCAGGGACGCTATGGATGCGCGACTCAACCTATGGCGTCGAAACCAAGCGACAATATTAGGCCTTTCCTATTTTTGTATTCCCCATTACTGTCTGAATGGCATCTCCGATATCATCACCATCATCAACTGATTTTTGAGCGCAGTAGAGAGAACATTATGAGCGTTGGAAACGGTCATAATACAAAAATACACGTATCGCAGGAAATAACACATTGATTACATTATAACTAAGCCGTGTAAAGACGTTATTACGGATGTAGTACATTCTTCATAAATCATACACTATCATGTATTTGAGAATCCAAATTAAATATGGCGTCCTTAAGTCGGATTAAGTAAGCGAAACAAGCAAATAATCTGCTTTTGCTCAGGAAGAGATGCAAAAAAATCTCTTGGTTAGTTCAGAGCGACAAAATTAGAGATGATAAGCATAAAACATCGCATTAAACCTTCAATGGGTTTAATTAAAGAATAAACATGCAACTAATAAGCAGTAGTTAGAGGCATTAGGTGGAATTGCCGCAATATCTTGAATGATGGAATGTTCTACGGTGGAATTTAGAGAGAATACATTCATTTATTCTGTCTCACAATCAGTCTTGTCCATCGCTTCGATGCAATGAAAGCTACTGTGGTATGAATAAGGTTGAATAGTGCTTTTTTTTAAGATCTTTACTAATGGAATGCTTCAGAAAATAATGGCTAAATCAACCGTTTAACTAATCGTTTCTTTTATCAAACGCTGTATTCGTAATGAAAGCAAGACCTCACTCCTCATCTTGCCTAGTAAGCTTCATTCCACTCTTGGTGGATGCTCCTGGTTGAGGGGATGATGCTCTAACCGGTATTCAGGCAGAATACTTTACAGACAGCGGTTTTCGGTGTCGATGGGATTTGATGTATATGTATTAGTACTACAGCTTACATTATTTACCTGATTTTATCCGTGTTGAAACGCCTGGGCAAATTCTTTTATGTTCTCTTAAACGCCTCCGTTTCGTTTGCTGGAAGCCAGTTGAGTAATTCTCCATGCAATACGTTCCCATCTATTTTCTCTCAGTGCGAATAATTTCGAAAGACTTTCTGTCATATTCGGAGATGTTCGAGAAATTTGAAAAAATGAAATTTGAAATCTTGAAAAATTGTTTCTGATATTTCTTCAGAATTCGGTTTTTTTTGAGACACATACTTCAGTTTGGACGGATGAAACTCACAGTGAGTGAATACTCACGAAGGTGAAGAAAGTACAGAACTTTTTTGTTTAATGTTCCGGGATAATTTCCAAACAAAATAAAACAAATGCAATGCAACATTGCTACGAGTATTTAATAGTGTAAAGTGTTCTCAAGTTCAAGACTGAGAGAAGTGAGAATAGATTTTGGCGTGTATCAATGAGCGTCTTTTGGGAACTATTTTAACGCTCTGAGTATAATGTGGTATTTCCATCGATTGTGGATGGCTTTACTCGGTGGAAATCCATGGAATGGATCCAAAGTGGAAATGAAAATCACACTTGACCTTATTTCCACATATATTTGCAAAGCGACCGGTTTCGGACCAGCGCAGCCATCATCAGCTGCGGAAGATACAAGGAACAAGACATATATAGGGAAAAAAGGGAGTGTTGGGCGAATGAAAACAAAGGAACGGGAGGAAGGGTTGAGGGAAGGGTGGGGAGTGGGTGGCGGAAAAGGTTAGGGGTTGATGCTTAAGGAGTGGGAGCTTTCTGGGGTTAACTTTGGGCTTATCTGGGAGAGAGTTCTTCGGAAGGGTACACAGGAGTAAAGCAGAGTAAGGCTTAGGAATTATTTCGTTGACAACTTCTCAGAAGTAATTTTAGACACCAAGATTTCTCTTTGTTCCAGGAAGTTCTTGTTACAGTAAGGTCCAGTTTTACCTACCGCTCAACGTCGTACTCACGTTCAAATACAATTCCGTGACCGTTTCGGTAACTTAATTTAGCGCTCTTGGAAATGATTTTGGTAGTTTATTTATAACAGTAATGTGTATGGATACATTAACTCACGTAACACAGTCATTTTCACATCGTTACGACGATTTCAATATCACTACATCATAAATTCTATTTTATTTGGCTGGACTTCGAGGAAAGATATTCTGAAAGAATAAGGAAGCAGAAACTGTTTTCGGAAAACCTTGTGGATGTTAGAAGTTCAAAAATACTCCATAAGCCGTATGTCGGCAGGCGGAACTCGGGCTCAGAGACAAACGGGAAGCTCTGCATTAGATATTTCTGGGAAGTCCCAATGCGCATTTCAGAGACAATACCTCCATCATCAAGGGCTCTTGGATAGGAAATGAATAGCAGAGGTAGATGGTCAGGATTTTATCTTTTCCTTTTCTTTATGGAGGTGTGGGTATTACAAAATTTTCTTCATTCCTTCCCTATATCATCTTTTATATTTTCTTTGTTCTAATTATAATATATGGCTTTATTTCAGGAGAAGACTATGAGTTCCGCGTGCCAAAAAAATCTCCCACGTGCCACTTGGGGCACGCGTGCCATGGATTCGCCACCCATGGTTTGTTGTTTCGCCTCTCGCATGAAAATTCGCGACAGATTTCCTTTAGCTTCATTCCACGAAGAATGTCTGGAAGCAAGAGCTCCAGATCTGCGGAGGCCCTTGCGTGGAGGCTAAAGAATTCCGCTTAAATGTTTTAAAGGGCCTGGAATAAATAGACTTAAATGGATTTAAGGGAGTCTGTTAATGAAAGACGCTTGGATGGCGGCCAGCCCTCGAAGCCTTAAAAATTTTATAACTCGCACGGCTTTCAATAGAAACGCCCTCATAAATATATCCCCGAACACTCGCCTCCTAGGAGGACGCATATTTCCTCTTTGATCCTAAGGCTTTTGTATAAACAATCCGCGGAAATAAGTCCGGATTATCGATCAAACTGCCGTGTTGCTCTCTTCTCCCGGCTGACGGCGCTTCCAACAACTTCCGCAATCGAACACTATTGCATTAATGCATTTAATAGTGGATAAAGCAATACTAACCTGCGCAAAAAGTAGATAAATGATAAAATATAAATGGGGCGATATACAATGCTAATTACTATTATTGTTGTTGTTATTATTATTACTATTTTTGTTGTTATTGTTGTAGTTAGGATATTGTTATCGCTGTAGTTGTTGTAATAAGAATAGAAATTTTTATAGGCTTCAGGGCAGATGGCAAATGTCTTTGCAAGTTGAAATACGTCAGAGTGAAGAATTCCATGTTATACATACAAAATACCCAGAGATATCATTACAAATCTCCTCCACATCACCCAAAATTAAATTTATATCAATTAATACAACAATTTCGCTATATATTCGATCCCACACTGATTTATACATCCCAGTACAGCAACATTCCCGTCTAGTACCGTTACAAAAACACCAAGCTGTATGTGCGAGGTAACAGAAATACTAATTGAACGCCAGTGTTACCATGTAACAGGTAAAATAGTTTTTTTTACCCTTCAGCTGTTTATGGAGGGAGTTTCTCGGTACAGTGGTACCTCGACTTACGAAATTAATCCGTTCCAGTTCGTAACTCGAAAAGTTTGAGTCTCGATTCCCTATTTTCCATTATACCTTCTTGGCAGTTTTCGGTTTGTGTCCGTAATTAAGTTCGTACCTAGTGTTCAAAACGGAGTAAGAAATAAATCCGCATACCGAGAAGTTCGTACCTAGAGCGGTTCGTAAACATATTTACCTCTCCATTTTCAAGATGAATTTCGCTGGGGTTTGTATACGAACATATGAAAGACATCATATTGAGAAAATATCACGGTATTTTTTTAAACGTGTTCTCTGCACAATCATCGCCCCATCAAATTTTTATTTGCGCTTTTCGGCAGAGTATATGACGGTGTTACACTTAACAACCGTCTATTAGGTAGAAGACGACGTAAACTTTGCCTGAAATATAGCACATTTCGCCTACTACAGATTAATTACTTCCAAATAGCATTGGCACCTTTTTAACTTACTTTTAAGATGAATATAATGAACTTCTATCAAAGAGTATTGGCAAACCTGATCACCAGTAATGATTTCATTAATTTCCCCTATTTTATCTCCGCACTTACAACGTTTATTGCGATCTTGATACCCATCTGTTTTGGAACCGTAATATTCGCATTTCATAATGTTCTTTTTCTGTTTATTTTTTATAATAATGTATTTACAGTCGTTGTGTCTACTCTATTAGTTTTTGAACTGTAATATCTGATTTCATGATGCCCTTTTCAAATTACTTCTAATGAAAATTTATTCATAGTCGTTGTGTCTATGAAATAATGAATCTGTACCATTTTTTGGCAGATGCCGGATGTGATTTAACCTGCCTTTTCCTTAAAACTTAGTTAACTATCAGTAGGTTTCGCAAGTTTTTCACACCACCCTTTTGTTTTCCTGCTGTAGTGCATTTTTTCTTAAGCGCAAACTTAGGTTTCCTAAATCCACAAAGTAATTTTCTTCCGTACACCTTTTCAAGTTATCTCATTTAAATTTCGTATGACGAAGAGTTAGATGAAAGAAGAGCCTTGCAAGTCTCGATCTCGCCGGAATAAAGCCGTATTATTATTATTATTAATAGCATTATTATTACCTTGGCAAATACTAGGTAGTCCCATATTATTATTATATGGGCAGATTGGCATCAGATAACGAGAGAAAATGGGATGGAAATAGATGCTAGAGGTATTCGTTTCAAGGTTCATTCTTTCCGTGGACATTTCTCGACATAAATGACAGGTTTGAAAAATAGCGACATGACTGTGACTCGAACCCACGTCACCCACTTTCCGGGCAGGTATTTTAACCACTGAACTACCATTCCGCGTATCTACCACACTGTTATTATAATGCTTTTGTGAGCTAGGCGAGCAGCCNTCGGGGAGGAGATAGTTGATTTTCTCATCCCAGCTAGTAACGCACGCAATCTTCGAAAGAAAACGAAAAAGCGATACAGGGAAATAGTCGCCAGGACGGATAGATATTTTTGGTCATTTTTCCCGCGAAGTATCAGAGAAGCTAATAGCCCTCCAGGGGTAGTTAGAGATATAGGTGTTTTACCCCCCCTGCCACGCGCCATTGGCGACTTGCGGGATTTAAATGTAAATTCCCGACTTTCTTGACAATAAAACATCAAGTGATGAAATACATGGATATAACTGTGATGGGTTCCACGAATACGTAATAAATGATTCTATTATTTCTAAAACACAATTCACGTAAATATTTAACTATATTGCGTTGGAAAGAAGTCATTTATTAAAAGAGTGCGAATTGCTAATTTAAATAACGCCATCATTTTTCTTGGTATAAACCAATTGGGATCGCTTGGTGACGCGCTATCGATTGTCGACGTGTCGATATTTATCGAAAGATTGATACATTTAATCTACGTTTCAGCGATCTCTCATATCGAAAAGCGTGATCGATGATAAGAATTCCCATTGAATTTCATCTCTTGGAGTATCTCAATGATTTTGTTTTCTTTTCCGCATTTGACGCTTTCGTTTTTTCCCCACCGATGCCTAGCACGTATTTTCATACATGTGCTAAATTTAAATTTATGTTACATCCAACTTTCATTGAAAAAAAAAAGACTCGCATTCTTTGTCAATGAACAGAATACTCTTACAAGATTACAATTTTTGTCATTTTCACTACCATCTTTTTTATAATTAATCTGCGTCTTTTATTCACTATTCCCTTCAACTTTCGCAGGTTTTTCACACACCCCTTCTCTTTGTGGGCATTTTCCTACTCAAGAAACATCTTTTATGTGGTAAAAACATCAGTATTTTTCTCCACAAAACATTCTTTCTTTCCTTCTTTCAATTTCATTTCCACTGAGCTTGTTAAAAATCTATATATACTATAATGTAATATCTTATATAATGATATGAACGGTACTTTATTCGGGTGAAATTGAGAGTATCTAGTTTCTTATTGCATCTAACATTTCGTCATATGAAATTTAAAAGAGATAGCTTGAAAGAAGATACAGAAGAAATTTCTCTGTGGGTTTAAAAACCTAATTTAGCACTTAGAAAAAAGATATACCACAGCAGAAAAACACTCACAAGAAGGGGAGTGTGGAAAAACTGCGAAACCCACTAATAGTCAACTAAGTTTTAAGGAAAAGGCAGGTTAAATCACATCTGAAAAATAAAATAAATGGTACTGATATATTATCTCCTACTAGTAGACATAACTTTCGTAAATAAATTTGCGTAAAAAAATCAGAAAAATGGCATTATGAAATACAAATAGTACGGTTCCAAGACAAGAGAGCAATAACATACCTTGTTATAAACTCATATTATTATGTTACATGTGATGCATTCGTATTTGTACGTTATTTTGACAATGGTTAAATGGAAGATGGAAATATCAGGTCCCAAATTTGCCCAATAAAGACGATTGTGCTTAGGGGCGTTGCCAGGATTTGGGGGTTTAGAGCCATGGAGTTAACACTGCATCGCCTACAATTCGGGGACAGGAATACTTCAGCCCAATATCCAATGAAAATATAAACGGATTTATTTAAACACGTATAACCTGCGAATCTCTAGCGATGTTTGCATGGCATAACTTATATTATTATTGGTCATTGAGTAATTTCCAATTATTTAACATTTTTATAGCTAGGAGACATATTTATGGTAAAAATGTTATTTTGTAACCTGAAATTATCGTGTATTGTGTAGCGTGATCATAGATGTCCTGTAGTGGGCAAAAACTTAGTATTATTAAAATTAGCATCGTAAATTCTTCTGTATAATTGTATAGTGTAGTAAGGTAATTATTGTTGAATATGTATGGCCATCTTCTCGCATGCTTTCGCTTGTTATTGGTTCTGTTATTGAAGGGGGTTGAACCCCCCAAAACCACCCCCTTCGCCACGCCTCTAATTGTTTGTATGCATTGAAGGAATTGTGTGGATGTCTGTCAAAAAGCAATGTTAAATAGAAAGTGATTACGACACTTTAGGTCGTCAACGAATGCTTTTTTATACAACTCGCTTTTGCGATATACATTTCGGTGAATCAACTCGCGCAGTTTTGAGGAAGCCATGCGCTGTAACGCTTTTGCGATGAAAAGCGCGAGAAAGCGTCTCAGCACGGCGATATTCGTATGGAGCAGTGGCAGGCACGCGCTTAAAAAAAAGCGTTCCGGAAAAAGATTGAATCATTGAGGCGCGCACGCTTTTGGGTGAAGGTTTTTTGCTTTCGAGAGGGGAAGCTGCTCAGATGGTGAATGGACCTCGGTGGATATTTCTATTTCCAAGTCGCGAGCGTGGGCAGTGGATGTCACGCCGCTGGGAGCGACGCACTCGTAACGTGCGCAGGGTTTTACGAAGCGTTAGGGCGAAATTACGAGCATTAATAGAGTACATTAGATAGATATTTTTGGTCATTTTTCCCGCGAAGTATCAGAGAAGCTAATAGCTATTCAGGTTAGTTAGAGATATAGGTGTTTTACACCCCCTGCCACAAGCCATTGGCGGTTTGCAGGGCTTAAATGTAAATGTACATAGAGCCATACCTAGAGTATGCGTGCAATGATAAGAGTATGCTGGAAAGTCTAAACACGTTTTCCTCTCGCTTGTTTGAATTATTTGCTATTCAATCCTGCGAAAGAAGGAAAGCCTGCAATCGAAGGAAGAGAATTATGAATTAATTTTCGATGGGAAGCGGCTCTTCTAGAGTCGAACCTGAGACTCTAGGGTGCACGGAAATTAGCCTGTTATCTGCGCAAAGAATGGTGTGGCAAGATTAAAGATTAGGAGGCCTTTAGTTCTGGAATTAACATAAATAGTACTGGCTTAAGAGAGTTTAAGGATCAAGATTTACCGCATATAGCAGGGGCGGATTTAAGCTATCAGAGACCCTAGGNACCAACTGCCGTTGGCTTACGATCCATGCGACTCCTCCGCGCGAGGCATCGCCAAATTCGCAGCTTCGCATTTCGCACGTCCGAGCGATCAAACGGCTCGAACAATTCATAAAAGTGGAGGAAGTGTGGAGAACGGTATTCGCTCGTTTTTGTCAATGACTCGGCCGCCAAAGGAAAGCGTATCCTCGAAGGCAAAGAAGGCCTTTCGCCGTTCTTGGGAGGCGCGGGGTCACGACCCTTGGAGATCTGTAACGGTACACAACAGACGCTTCCAGATGAGAGTTGGCCAATGACAAATGAATGGAGCGTTCCACTTCCTTCGCTCTCGGTGGCCTCTCCAATTCATTCCTCATCGTCCCATTGGGGATGTTCCTCCGTGGCTGAAAATCTCACGCCTTCCCCCATTGTGCATTGTAATTATTATTATTTTACTCTTACGGCGAGGTTAGGCAAAAGTGGTCTCTCTTCCACCTAACCTCTTGATATATTTGATGAAAACAATACTACCCTAATAGTATATCGTGAGATAAACACAATGTAATATATTCTGTAAACACATTATGAAGTCTTACTCACCTAATATAAAATTCTACCTTGAAGCGAAAAACCAGAATAATTTGTTACTCAGATTTTAATAGGATAGTCTTATTGAGGTCCTCAGCACCTATTGCGCCTAATTATAAATCCGCCCCAGATGAGGGGTATTGCAGAAAAGTGTTGCATCCATCGATTAGAGAAGTTACTTCGAAAGACTACTACGTTTCGATGTTCTCCGCTGCTACTTCAGCTTGGTAAATCGCGCTTTGAAATACTTCCGTCNCCTATTGCGCCTAATTATAAATCCGCCCCAGATGAGGGGTATTGCAGAAAAGTGTTGCATCCATCGATTAGAGAAGTTACTTCGAAAGACTACTACGTTTCGATGTTCTCCGCTGCTACTTCAGCTTGGTAAATCGCGCTTTGAAATACTTCCGTCCACAAATTACTATTTATACTCGTGGTGTGTGATCCCAGGATATTTACGGAACATGTCTGTAATTTATATAACTCGCGTGTAAGCCGGCGCGTGATCCTGTAGCGATTGACTGCCACGCTGAATCCATTCGTAGATTTGTTTAATTTTTCGTTTTTAAAATGAATATTCTCGTGTATTCTCAGTCTTTACTCGGCGCGACCATATCTGTAGCTTTATCAATCTTTAAATTCCAATGGTCTTAATATGCTCAAGGATAAACAGTTGTGAAAGATAGCCACATGACTGGGACTCGAACCCAGATCTCCCACTTTCAGAGCAGGTATTCTAACCACTAAATTCCCATACCGGGTCTACCACGACGCTTTATTCTACCCACTAACTACCCTGACGCGATAGTTAGTGGTTAGAATACCTGTCCGGAAAGTGGGAGACCTGGGTTCGAGTCCCAGTCATACCGCTATTTTTCATATGTTTATCCTTGGGTTTTGAGGCGCACGCCTGAATATGCTAAGTAAATACCTACTCCTTTCCCATAGCTCTTATTATCTTTCCTTATGTCTGTCTAAACATTAGCAAGTATTAAAAAAAATATATTTCTCTGGGTTTTAGAGAATTAATGAGGAATTTGTTTATTTATCCGGGGCCCCGCACCAACCCCTTCGCCCAGGCACCCGCGGATACTAGACGTATCTGGTTCCATACCCTTTTCGAAACTATGGACCAAAGGAAAAGGGTGAAAGGTATATTTGCACATTATAAGGTGTCCGCCTAGGAATATTTTCAGGTTGAAACGGACGTGAAAGAAGTCTGACAGAACCGGGACTCGAACCCGTACCTTCCACCTTCTGGGTGACTGCTCTAGCCAATTGAGCCATCGTGCCGGAAAACCCATCTAGATAGATAAATTGGCTAGAGCAGTCACCCGGAAAGTGAAAGATCCAGGTTCGAGTCTCGGTCCTGTACGGTTATTTTTTTTTGTTTCCGTTTCTCCTTGGGAATGGACCAAAGTGTAAATTGTGGCCTCCGAAATTAGGTATAATTCTCTCTAATTTGAGGTAAAATGTAAAAAGGCAACGTTCCATTTGATTATACACCCCCAACTGCGAGAATCGGCGCGTGGGGCATCGATGAAGTCGAAGATACGGCGCACGAATAAATATTTTAGAAACTTTCGTATAAACGACGGAATGGCCCAACTCTGAAATAGAATGCGCGGTGGGAGTCGATTGGATCTCAGTTAGCTCTTCTCCAGTCGTTAAAAAGGCTGTGTTGGTGGTCTCCTTTCCAGTATTATCCTATTTCCGACCTTCTTTTATAGGGAACTTATAAATGCTTTTAAAGTCCACAATCACGGCATTCCCCTTCTGGTGTTTCTTCTCCTTCTCCCGTTTACACGCTTCATCTTCCGAGGGATTCTTTCTTTTCAGAACTGTACTTCTCGGTTCATTTTGATTTCCTGATTGCGAAAAATCTGGCTTACGAAATGTTGAGAGGCGATGGATTGCTAAAGAAAGTTATTCATGGTTGAATGAATGGAGAAGGTACGTCAGAGGCTGATGGATGATGGATCAAGGGCGACAAGCATTTACCCCAATGGATACGCATCAGGGTTCTCTTTAAGGATTCCGTATTTGAGTTTCGCAAAACTAACCCGCCGCGGGCTCACTGTGAATTGAAAAATTGATAGTCTTTAGCGTTAGTTTTCACAAATGCATGAATGATTTTGCATGTTATGAGTTATGTAGTAAGGTTTGATGGTTCATTTCATCGATGAAGTAATGAATTGAATGAAGCAAATCAGGAGAATCGCAACTTAAATTTCTTCCTTGTCAGCAGCGGCGTATGTACCTCTGAATACAAAGCGCCCGCAGTAATTTTCTTGCAGCCATAAGATGGAAAAAATGTGAAAAACTACGACCCCATCAGTTCCAAGTTAATTAAAATGTTAATATTGCGGACCGCAGACAATGTAATTTGTTGACATTTTCACTTAAAATGACAACAATAAAAATAATAAAAACAACAACAACGATGAATAAATGGAGTGCCGCTGGTGGCAAAGTGTAACAGAAGTCACAAAATCCAGAAAACCACCAAAAACGGGAAAGTTGAGCCTAACGCGCGTTTCGCACTTCCAGAGTGCATCTTCAGAGGCGTAAAATACTCGAATTCTAGTGTAGCCAGTCATATGAAAGAGCAGGCTCATAATATTTCGTTAGGAGACTTAAAGTTATTAATAAACATAAATTACGGTTTTAATGCTTGGGAGAATTTATATATTTACAAAAATCGTCACTCCATCATGAATTCTAACTTAGATTTTGATAAGAGATTGTACTGTTTATTGGACTCCGCTGGTTGACTTTCTTTTGTTTCTCGACTGTCTCCACAGCCGAGACTGCTCCCTGTCAGTCACTATTACGCCTCTGAAGATGCACTCTGGGAGTGCGAAACGCGCGTTAGGCTCAACTTTCCCGTTTTTGGTGGTTTTCTGGATTTTGTGACTTCTGTAACAACAACGATAATAATAGAGGATATAGTACCGTATAACAAAAATCAACCTGTTCCTGTCTTAGAGAAGAACAACATCATCCTCTATAAGGATAGACCTGTCTTGAACGATAAAACTATAAATTATAACAGACCAGATATCTTACTAATTGATAACGCCAACAAAAATGCTATAATCATCGGCATAGCAGTGCCTCTATTCCATAACATCCGAAAAACCGAGATGGAAAAAAGGGACAAATATGAAGAGCTTGCGTGGCAGATAAAAAGTATCTGTTAATTAACGGACAATCAAGTCATCCCATTGGTTATTCCTGCAGAAGGGTTGGTGTCAAGCAACATAATAAAATATGCGGAGAAACTTGGTTTAGAGAGAAATATCACAAATTGCACAAACAGCAGTCCTATTGCAAACTTGTCACATTGTGCGTTAGTTTCTCAGTTAAACGGGAAAATTAAGAATCGCATGGGTTAGGGTGAATTTCCTCTTAATGTCGATAGCCTAGTCCATTCCATCTAAAGGGCAGGTGGAATTTGTTTCAGCAGAAACGCTGAGAAAATACAACGACTGTATAATGATAATAATTTCTTTATTGAAAACAGGAAAATAATCCAAGTCAATGATAATTATTATTTACAAATACAAACAATCATTCCCTAACAGAAAAAATCGACTATCAGAGATTCGTACCCTTAGGGTTGGATTGCCATCCTTATGGGACCTTAGGGTTGGATTGCCAACCACTCCACCACCGCGGTCGGTAACTTAACAACAATTCTCTGAAAATAGTAATTGTTACACATACATAATACAGAAATATTTGCAGTGAGTATAGCAGTTCACTTTCCAGGGTTAATTCCATCCTATATTTGTCTCCCTCTTCCACGGTTATCGAGAGTTTTCATAGGAAATCGTACGAAACCTTTAGGAAAGGATAACCTTCCGCTGCGCAAGGAATGTTAATGGACTGGGAAAAAAGGAGTGATTTCCCACGAAGAAGGAAAGGAAAGGTCGTTGGGTGGAGAATTTTTCTGTTAAAACCCACCGAAGATGAAAAAAATCGCGTTAGTTTTCACAAAACAACGAAACTTATGAAGCAGTTTTATTAGGGATTTCCAATATCGATTCCTTTCATTTTTCCGAGTGTCCTACAAAATTAAACAGCTTCATCGTTCGAATGGGAGTGAAGAAAAAGCCCGTGAGCGATGTTGTTTTGCGTTAGTTAGGCCTCCGCGTGAGTAATCATGTAGTGTATGGGATCCTGCTGACGATGTTATATTCGAGAATCAGAAAAGGTGCAGCGAAACGGTAAGTTATGTAAAAAAATGTGAGCGTTACTCCGATGCCTCAGGAAGCAGGATGGGATTATCTAGAGGATGGAAGATATAAACAAAGACTTAATTTACTTGATAAATTCATAAGGCACTCTTGGAATATGTTACTGATGTAATGCGTCCTCCCTGTTTTAAAGACCGTTCTGATACTGCTGAAAAATTGTTAAAATCTCATCTTATACTGGGATATTGATATTAAAAGGGCGATTCTTGGTATAATGATAAATGTTAATGATATATTGTGGACTTTTTAAACTGTATGTTCTCAAATTAAGGAGCTAAGATGTAAGTTAACGTTAAGACGACCAAAAGTAACTAACTGTTTTAGCGATTAAAGGTGGATTTACTTTAAAGATGTATGTAAGTACTGAAGTATATTTTTGAATGTAAATCCATATATTTCCACGAAAACGACTGAAATGACGTTTTCGAGATTCACGAAGTCTCCAAAATACTGAGAAATAAGAGAGAATCTTCATCATTCTGCACTCCCAACGTTCGGCGCTGCCATTTTTCGGAATTCCATCGGCACGCACCGAAGCAAACGCTCCCACGAAAACAATTGAAATCGAAAATGCGCGAATGGTACGAAGTACGCTTTCGCTTGGCCATTCCGAGCGAACGCCGCTAATCCTGCTCATATATATTGTCGGTGACATCGGCGGGGAGTTGTCATTCCGAGGCAGAGCCTATTCGTCACAGACGTCGATGGAAATAACATTGCTGATCCTCTTGAATTTGTCGTCGAGGGGAGTCACCTTAAATACAGCAACACACTTCCCTACGGCCCTCCTGTATATTTTTAGCCATAGTTCCAAGTGTTTCTGGATTCATTAGTG
>KZ308469.1:121946-143193 GCA_000376725.2 Ladona fulva | reverse complement strand
ATAAATCATACCTTCAAAATATTCAACAAACAATATGTATGAAAAGACAGTTTTGAATTTACATGCTAATTTTTGCCTCTCTAAAAGACTCAGTTGTACAACAGTAATCAAATAAAATCCTTCTATAATTTTTGACTTCAAGTTAACTTATTTTTCTCATTTAATAAACAAAAAAATTATTGTTCCTTAAAATTAACCATAATAAATTAGGCCAATGACTTCAATTAATATATTTAGAGCAAAAAACCTATAGGATATAGGATTGTGCCCTCCTGACTCCTACCCAGACTCAGGAGGACTAGAGGGTTTCTATTATTGTAATAGGTTTTCTTTAATTATGTTAAATAAATTTGAAATTTGAAAAATAAAAAATATATATATATTTTGCTTAATTTTTACTATACTTAAGGTAATCAAAGAGTTGAATACATTAATACTCATATTAGGAGGCCGTTGGGTCGAACATTGATGGTCACTAATGCATCGTTACTCTATATGATCTATTGATGTGTCACGTGGTGTACTAACGTGCATTTCTACTATTGAGCGTTACTCTATCGTAGTCGAGGATCATTCATCGACCAGTAGATCGCTCTGTAACCCGTACGTTGGCATTTGAAAGATTTTGTGGGCGTCAGCTGTGGAGTTGAATGCGCCGAGGTGAACTAAACCCGGCTAAAAAGATAGTGGTATTATTTTCACTCTGCTTCCATAACTCCCGATCGCTTTAGATTTGGAGAGGAGGACGGATAAGAAGTGTTCGTGTGTCACGTGCTGGGCGCCCTTGTAAGGTCTCTGGGAAACCAAGCAAATGGACGTGAAAATAGAAAATCGATAATCCGTATTTATTGCCCAGCTCCAAAATTGGCTTCTTCAAATCGGTTTAAGCGATAAAAAACGGCGTCGAGGTCAATCCATCCGGCCCGTATCGATTGGGCGGCAATCGATTATTTAAATAGACAAATATCGAATCGGGAGGGGATCGATATTCCCGCTATAAAGACGGAAATTGTATTTCCGACCCTTGGAATAGAATATTCAGGAGCGATATTCATTAGCGTCAGAGAATTATTAACGCATTTATATATTTCATTCCGAAATGAGCTGAGAATATGGCGATCAGATTGAAAAT
Source organism: Ladona fulva (assembly GCA_000376725.2). Lineage (NCBI taxonomy): Eukaryota > Metazoa > Arthropoda > Insecta > Odonata > Libellulidae > Ladona > Ladona fulva. The sequence continues at coordinate 142,061 of KZ308469.1, read as the reverse complement.
TTGGTTTTTAGATACCACACGGAGATTTCGGGGGCTCACACTTATGATTATGGTGATTCACGGTTTTGGAGAAATCATTGCCTTTGGGATATAGCTATATAATCTTGTTATATCTTTAAACGATCTCCATGAATAGGACACAGACTTGTTCATCGAGTTTTCAAGAGTGCGTTTCAGCGAAATACTCACCTGCGAATATTTTCTCATTATTCCAACGCCTAAAATTGTTGTGTAATATTATTTCTAGCGCTTACGATTTTCTAGCTTGGAGGCATTCTGTCTGTAAAGTATTCAGCGCGGTTGGTTGGCATCTCATCCCCTCCACCTACGAAGAGCTGGGAGAGGGAAATGAGGCTTAATATAATCACATAATACAATGGGGAGTGAGGTTATCACCTTGCTTTCCTCACCTAATCAGAGGATTGTAAAAGTGAACGGATAAGTGCATAAGAGTCCAATCACCCAATACTGCACTTTTATTGCATTCCATCAGTCTGTTAAGTATTCATCCGGAACGCAGGTTTATACCTCATTTCCTCCACCATCAGCTACGAAGAGCTAGGAGAGGGAAATGAGGCTTACTAGGCAAGACGAGGAGTGAGGTAGTTTGAGGCATTCATGGTGAGGGAAATATAAGGATATTAAGCCAAAAATAATGAAATTGGAAATTTTCTACGTGATTTTCTATCATTAAACTATCTTAAACTTTATCTTTAGAACATTTTTTATTAACTTCCATAGAATTTTCATAATATTAATCTAATTGGTATTTCTCCAGTATTGAAAACAAGGTTGATTGGCTCTAACAAAACAGTGTAACGATGATGATAATGGAAAACAGGCAAATCAAGCCAAACTAACCCAATTTCTATTTATAAAAAGTTACTGAATCTACTAATTACTTGTTTATGCTTACCGTGTTAGGATTGGTCTGTTTGGTTGTGTATTTTGTAAGACTATACAGCTGTGACTATTTATAATAGATACATCGCTGCGGTGTCTAATAGACAGACATTGTTTATAACAGAAAAGTATCACAAACACAGCTAAGATGTCATCGTCATGACGGAAAAAATTCTCCTAACTTTTCTTTTAGGAAAGGCCTGAAGTAGGGAAAAACTGAAATGTTAGGACACTTTTACAATAAGTAAACACTAGCCATTTTATTTTCAGCATTGAGAATTCTCTTTTCATTTCGTGATACGTTGTAACACACGCGAAGTCATCCGATTATGCGATCGAGAAACTTCTTTCTATGACTTCCTTCTACTTTCTTTCCAAAGATATCCGTTTCATAACAATATCCATTGAGTGGTCACGATTTTATATCTTTCAAGAAGTCTGACTTTTCTTTTAAAATACTCCCTGTTCTGTTCCTCTATTATTCGAATTTTATTCGTTATATAAACTCTGCATCGATGTTCTTTTCAATCCTTGTATTTCTTGTCGTCCACCTGTTTATCATTTACAAAATACAGATCTCTATCTTTCCTATTGTCCAAGTTCAACTTCTTTACGATATTTTTTAGAATTTGTATGCTCCCGTAATCATCAGATGATATCTCATTACGTATAATATAGTATAATGACTAATATGAATGATAACCAGAGGTCTTGATCAAGGAATCAGGCAAAGATTGGTGAAATTCTTAGTGTGGGTGTATTGCTGTATGGGTGTGAAACATGGATCTTACCAAAGGAGGACATCAAAAGATTAGAGGCCTCCGGGATGTGGGTATGGCGTAGAATGTTGGGTCGATAGAAAAACAAACACAGAGGTACTAGAGATGGTCTAGAAAGAGAAGGTTTTAATTGAAGTAACGAAAAACAGATATTATTTATTAAATTATAATTATAATTAAAAACATAAATGTTATAATTAGTTATAAACATATTATTTGTCAATTGCCAAAATGATAACTATAAATAAATTATGATATGCGTAAAATAATTAATTTTCAATGGTATACAACATTCATTTTTATCACCTACACTTACACTCCGAGAGAAAAAATTNTGTCGGTCAATCGAGCTGTCGGTCAAACGAGGAGTCGGTCAATCGAGCTGTCGGGCAAACGAGGAGTCGGTCAGTTGAGCTGTCGGTAAAACGAGGAGTCGGTCAAACGAGTTGTCGGTCAAACGAGGAGTCGGTCAACCGAGGTGTCGGTCGAGCGAGCGTCGGTCAAGCGAGGGTCGGTCAAGTGAGTGTCGGTCAAGCGAGGGTCGGTCAAGTGAGTGTCGGTCAATCGAAGTAGACCCATTTTGCCCACTATCGATTGTTTCTCTTCCGACCACACATCACTTTCCTACCGCTCAATCTCTCCATCCATTCTTCAACATTCCTAATGTGATATTTCTATTTTACGATCAGGCTATCGTTACATTCGGCCCGATTATGGTCAGTCGAAATTAGATAATCGGAATGCAATTTGCGAATTGTTCAAAGAAAGAAATCGGGGTCGCCAAAGAGGTGCAATAGAATGATGTGTATCCAGGTTGTGCGAAAGAGCCGTTCGGAGGCGATCGACCTCGCGGAGACGTGGGTGAAAGTGACGCTTAACCACGGAACTTGCGAATCGCGAATTCCGCACGAATAAATGAAAATAAGAGCACACTTCGCTCCCACGAGTTGAGTTTCAACAAAAAAATGAATACGAAATCGGAGAAATTAATGCAATTTGTAAATTTTCCATGTTCATTTATTTAATATAATAGCTGTTTTATACATAATGCATAAATTAATTATAAAAATCGATAAGATTTTCCATCGTTTTTAAACTAAAAAAGGCCTCGACTCTCTCATTCATTTTCTTATTATTACTATTAATATTATTATAAAGTAGACACGATACAATTGTCTGGTGGCAACGTCGCATATATATACAAAGAAGAAGAAAAAACATCTGCACACATCCAATACGTACACAAAAGTCAACAGCTCCCATTATGTTCAACAATACTACATGCCTTACAATACAGAAGTTATTTACACAAGTAAAAGTCTTGAGAACAAACTTAACATGACCATAAGATAAAAAACATACAAAACATCTAGAATTCCTCTGCTGTAACAACCAATTAGTAATACACAAAAAATTAGTAAATATCGTGAAATTATGAATATATTGGTAACATATTGAAACTTGAAGAAAGTTTCAGATTATCAGTTATAACCTGTATTGTTTGTTAAATAATATAACTGAGGGTAGAATGCAAGGAAAAAGACAGGGGGCAAGACAAAGGCAAAATATTTTAAATCAAGGACGGATTTGGTTATCAAGAAACGAAGTATATGGCATTGGATAAGGAATATTAAGGCACATGAACCTACTGAGAGGTAAAACACGTATGTCATGTTTTGCTTCCATTTCATACCAAACACAGAAACGTTCTTTTGACCTTAAGTCTCCTTTAAATCACCGGCATAAGATCCTTTGATATGACTGGAAATACGCCAATCAATGTGATTTCATTAAGATTAATTTTCCATTGAATGTTCATGACGTAATTATGGTAGAAATTTTATGGAAGAAACATTTTTCGCTGGCAATTCTAAACCTGGTTTGTACACTTACTTAGAGCATGCCTTTCAACCGTTGAATTATGTTCGTGAAATTAAATAAATAAATATCAATCGATAATCAATAATAATCTACAAGGTATGACGAAATCTTAAGAACTACCTCATCTGTAAAGAGGATTTGCTGAACGACTCTAACTTTTTAAACAACAACGAGACTTATAATTTTTAGTAACTCACAGTCTATAAATGCATTTTGTTTTAAAACTGGTTATTATTCAGCATATCCTCGTTTTGTCGAAATTCCACTAAGTGATGGCCTCCTCCTTGAATTTCACCCCATTCGTGTTTCATTATTTTTTCACTAATATTCTTACGAGCGACCACACTTAAACAGTTTAGCTACAAAACCCGTTTTAATTTTTTGAAATGTTTACTCTATGTGGATGATTACATAAACATAATTGTAGTTTCTTTGCGTATAATGCGTTCCATATGAAACCATAAGAAAGACAAAACTCACGTTGAAAGTAACTAATCAACTCCTGTTTTATTGGTGGAACTTGCTAATAATTTGGTTCAAAAGGGTAAACAAAAATTGACAACGTCAACAGTTGTATTCACCAAAAAATCATCGAAATAGCGATAACATTTTCTGCGGGCATTTTCTAGTTTTGCCATTCCTTCGAATGAAATTATGGCAAATGGTTAGGTGCACGTTTTATGATTTTCTTCCGCATGCGACTGAAGCAAATAATTTAAATATATAGCTTCGGCGTTAAGTTAGTGGAACATTATGACGTCCTCGGAAAAGAACCTTAACTGAATTCCACAAATTTGACTAATCAGTAGTAACGTTAGTAGTTAACGTCTAGTTTCTTTCTATGTATATTACACGAGTGACTTGAGAACGTCGATTCCGGACTATTTCCTTATCCCTGAAAAATTCAAATTTTGAATTTAAAAGTCCTGCGTACACAAATAAAAGTCGGAATGTCTTTAAACATGAAATGAAAAATCTCCAGAGTGCCTTAAAGATATATCCATCAAGGAGAGAACTTACTGACGGCTGCCAGAGTCTCTCCTTCGTGATCTGCCGTTTCTAAGTTTAATCATTGATTAGACATTGAATGATGAAATACAGACTTCCATGAATTCGCAACGTATACATGACTCTGCTTAACTTAAAACTGCTTGCTAATAAAAGGAGAACCTATTGTTACCCTAATAATCCTCATAAAAGGAGAACATAACATCACCCTTCGTTATAAATGCGTATGTTTCCACGGAATTGGATAGGAATATCAGTGTCCTTCTATACCCTCCTTATCAAATTGTTACGGCTGCTTCAGATTATGACGCAATCCTTATTTTTGTCGGAATTTACCCCAAAATTTCAAAATACCGTTAGTTAAGCTGAAATTTCGGCGCCAAATCTACCCGTACTTGCGTCTTTTGATGATTAAAAGAAGGAAGAAAATTAAGAACGTGGAGTAATGATAAATGGCTTCACATTCCCAATGAAAACTGGGGAATGACAAGACTAATACCTTAAACAAGATACGTTTATGAACGCCCTTACGCATTTATGACTACATCAATACCCTACAGGCCGCGTCTATGCGTTGTATGAATTATTCTATGGACTAATGTCTTTGTGCATATTCTTACCTTAACTTTGAGAAATTTTGATTAAGCATTAGAGGGGGAAATACTACGCTTTGGTCCATCGTAAGTACCACGAATCAAACCGAGGTAATTCCCATTCCGGTTTTCGCTCCGGCAGTCACCGTTTAACCGGTTCGTACCGGTTGCAAAACCGGAGTTTTTCGTTCCAAGCTTTAACTATGATATTCCTCCTACAAGGCTTACCACGCGTGACTTCTTATGTAATGCACAATTTCTTTCTTTTATTTTTATATAATTATATTTTATAATAAATCCCATGAAATTAAAGAAATAAAGTATGTGGGCATTCCTTGAATTATCAACGGTAATTAACAAGTTATGATTAAGACCCACACGCGATTGAACGTAACCATAGTTGCAAGAAATGATAACCGAAAGTGAAAATATTCGAAACGGATTTAACGGCGGTTTCCGGTTCAAGAATTTTAAGTTTTCGGTTCGGGCTCGGTTTTCAAACCGGTAAATTTAATTCAATTTTCTCGGTTTCAGGCCCTGTAGCAGTTCAACGCCCTGCTCTACACTTCAAAATTGTGAGAGCAACTAATATTCAGTTTAAAACGCAGTTCATTTGTTTTACAACCCGCAGAGGAGACAATAACAAGGGCCGACGATAGGAAGGCTTTATTGGGCTGCAGTTTTCCTCAGCTTTCACCAAACGGCAGCAGTTGGCGCTCCACTTTCCCGCAAACAATAAAAAAAAGCGAGTCGACGACAGCGCACGCACAGCGACGGCGGCGTTTGGTCCACATTTGCACAAAACAAAACAAAAGCGAAGGTAGACTTCCGGTGACGCCCTCAGCGATCCAGTTCTCGTCCAAAGTCATTCAGTCGCCGAAGGAGTGCTTATGTCCTCAGAATTCGAATAGGGAAGAAGTGATTCGACTATAAGATTAAGCGGAGCCATTTTGGATCCATTGGGAGTAGGTATTTGACGGACTTGTAATTTGCGGAGGGTTAAATTGGACTGTGCATAGAACACGGGTAATTATTGCTAAACCTCGTCTAGTGACCATATGGAATAACATTCGAAACACAATCAAACGTAGATTATCATCATCATTATCTTTATCATAATCATCATCGTCATATTTATTATTATTATTGTTATTATAATCATAATACTCGTCGTCGTCATTATCATTTTATCATCATCATTATCTTTATCATCATTATAAAATTTATTATTATTATTATAAAGTAGACACGATACAATTGTCTGGTGGCAACGTCGCATATATATACAAAGAAGAAGAAAAAACATCTGCACACATCCAATACGTACACAAAAGTCAACAGCTCCCATTATGTTCAACAATACTACATGCCTTACAATACAGAAGTTATTTACACAAGTAAAAGTCTTGAGAACAAACTTAACATGACCATAAGATAAAAAACATACAAAACATCTAGAATTCCTCTGCTGTAACAACCAATTAGTAATACACAAAAAATTAGTAAATATCGTGAAATTATGAATATATTGGTAACATATTGAAACTTGAAGAAAGTTTCAGATTATCAGTTATAACCTGTATTGTTTGTTAAATAATATAACTGAGGGTAGAATGCAAGGAAAAAGACAGGGGGCAAGACAAAGGCAAAATATTTTAAATCAAGGACGGATTTGNAATGGTTTGTCAGAGTTAAAGTGAAGATTCTTGTTAATATCAGCCGGTTCGAGGCAAAGGTCGTCCGAGAAGCTACCCAGGACACCAAATGTTCAGGACCCGAATATATAGAGGCGAATTAAAGCATTTTGTTTAATGATAACAACCAAACAATAGTTCGTTCCTAAAATTCCAGGAAGGTGAACTCTATTGTTCACTAAAAGTAAATTTCGTTTTAGCGCGCATATGATGATGTCCATTGTTAGATAGTTGCAACAATGTCTCTCAGTAACATCGCAGTCTGAAACCATTATAAACGAGGCAAAGTTCCTGAAACTTTTTGAACGCGTGAATCCAGTTTAGATTAACTCTGCCTGGCTTTCTTTCAGCAACTTTCATCACATATAATTTTACCAACCGTAGAAAAGTATAAGTCTACACCAATAGCGAAGCCAGGGTATATCGATGGCGGACGGTTCGAGATAGTCGAGAGAACGAAAATATGCCTACGTTACAGGGACGGGGATAATCAAATATGGTACAATGTAGCATGCTATATCTAGCAAGACACGTTGAAAAAATCACTTCAAAACCATTAACTGGATCGGAAGTGAGTAAATTTACACGGTTATGTAGAAAAATAATCGATCTTCCCGAGACTGGGGAACTAGATTTTGATACCTTTCTTAAAAACCAGTTATTCTTAAAAAATATAACTCTAAAGAGGGTTATATTTTTTAAGAATAACTGGTTTCAAGCACCACCCCCCCTCCAAGGGGGTTTTTGAGCCTGAAACCGAACCTAGCTGCGCCACTGGTCTAAACACTACTCTACAAAGTAGAGTTTAAGGGGTTAAATGGAAGATGGGACTCTTTAGTCCCAATTTCGCCCAATAAAGATGTTTTTATTTATTTATTTATCTGTTTCATGTACTCTAATCTTGGCCTTCCTCTATAATTCTTGCCTTCCACCATTCCTTCAATTATGGTCTTCACCAATCCCTTATGCCGCAGTAGATGTCCATTCCACTTATCCCTCCTTTTCATGGTGTTCCATAGAGACCGCTCTTCATCTACTTTTCTCAGAACCTCCTGATTTGTTAGTCGTTCTGTCCAACTGATCTTTAACATTCTTCTGTAACACCACATCTCGGAAGCCTCCATCCGTTTCTTTTCTAGTATTCCTACAGTCCATGTTTCACTACCATACAACAGTACACTCCAAACATAGGTCTTAACTAACTTTTTTCTCAATGCTAANCTGCGCAGTTTCATGAGTAAATATTTCTTTTATGGCTTATTTTTCCTCCAAAATTTAACTCCAGGCCTGCATACATTTCAAAATCCCAACATAAACCCACCAAGAAGCTATGGCGCTCTTTGATAAATAAGCCGGAATGGTCATTTGTAAATTTCGAATCGGCCTGCGGGGAAGGTCTGCTGTTGGCAAAAATCGGTAGTCATTGGCTAATAAATATAGATGAAGGAGGATGCGTCTGCTTGCTGAGGTTAAGATTCTGGTTCCTTGAAAAAAACCGCCTGCTAATTCACGTGGAACATTTATCTCCAATACAATAAGAACCGAATGACACACAAGACTTGTTATTAGTCCATAAACAACGGCAGGATAAGTGGGAGGCTAAATGTGGCGTATTTTTTAAGCCGTTAAAGTTTGATCAGACTAACGGGAGATGTGTCCGTATTCCTTACTTATATACCACGCCACGAGAGTTACCAAAATGTTTCGCGGATGGGAATAGTTTGAATAAATAGCATTTCAACTTCAGTTAAATGCGCCCAATAGATATAGAGGTAATAAGTTCTCGAAAGACGTAGTATATTTCACGGATCGACACCAACGGTGGATCTAAAAACGTAGTCAAAGATGAGGAGAATTGATGATGGTAATAATAATGATGATGATGATAATCATGTCTTTATTTACGCGAATTTTAGCCATATGAGACCACTATTACAATTAACCTTGTAAAGACGAACAACCATGCCTTGACCAGGGATTCGAACCTGGGAACTCGGCGTTTCTAGGCTAGCACGCCAACTTCTACGTCACCGAGGGCGGCTAATTAAAGTTTAGAAAGATTCATGAATTAGAATTAAAATATTTGTTATAATATAGGTTTATGAAAATTATAGATTCGTGATTTAAATAAATGATAGACAAATAAAAATTATACAGTTATAGATTTATGAAAATTAGTATTATAGATTAATTTATGAAAATTAAATTTAGTCTTTATTTTAGTCATCTTCAACAGAGTTTCATTCCTTCAATCATCTACCACATAGTCAGCAATGCCAGTATTCCCTGAAAAATTTATCAGATGTTTGGAATTCGTGGAAACGCTTTGGAGAAAAATTTCAGCTTCCGCTCTTCAAATCGCCGGTCCTACAAATTCATCAAGGAAGTGGGTGATTGCCCCTCCTTTGTTATGGAGACTGCTTCATAGGCCTGCCAGATGCTATGAGAACGATCAGGGAAAGAGATGCCGGGAACGGTCGATTCAAAAATTAAGTTCAAGGCGACAATGGGCTAGCTCGAGACTAGTTAGAAATACGCATGCAGCCCCCACTGCAAGACCCCTCCTGGAGCAGGAAGATTTTAAACAGCCAAAATTCATTTTTCCGCTTTTCCTTGAAAATTGACGAACTTTGAAGGAAACGCGGCCGTAAAAATTTCCATATAAACTTCCGAAAACAAAATGTAGTCCGGAATCAGATGGCGGGTGGCGGAGGGGCGAAAGGAAGGGCATCTGGTGGGAGGAACAGCTGAGACGTGACAGATGTGTTTTGAGAGGCTTCGGAAGTCACGAACCACTTTTTTGGGTTTAGGCGTGTGCCCACTCTCATTTAACGGGTTTCCTCAGGAGGGCTTCTTTCCTTTCGGACTATACGTGGGCGGACCGGGTTCGAACCCAGGGATGCCAATTTCTCTGCTATGGCAATCGCCTGGGTTGAGACTTTCTTTAGGTCGCTGTTCCGCAGAGAATTAGAGAAACAAACGGATTTTAAGGCCCGGTATTTAACGTACTTTAAATGGGCGTTAACTGATGTTTAGTTACGTCCAGGTATTATAATGGTTTGTCAGAGTTAAAGTGAATATTCTTGTTAATATCATTGTTAATTCATCATATATGTAGGCTATTAATTATGATCTTCACTTTAACTCTAACCACCCACTGTAACATCAGGCCCTAATGAGAACATTAAATAAAGCCCATGTTAAGTATACATAATAATACCGGCCCTAAATGTAGATGGAGCTGGAATTAGTACAGCCCTTGCCACGCGCCACTGGCGGTTTGAAGAATAAATATGTAAATGTTATTATGTCACCAGATTTGAATATGTTCCACTTATGGAAATGTTATAAAATGAGGAAATAGAATTAAGAGCATGCTTGTATTTATGCATTGATGAATACCGTTAACAGTGTATACACGAAAAGCATAAACAATACCAGGGGCTCAGGGACAGTGTAAGTGGGGCAAAATTCTTTTCCAAAGGTGGACTTAAAAATAAGTAGTGGTAGTATTGTTTAAAGTGCTTCGATAGCTAAGGTGGTCTCGAACGTGAGCCCTTATCGGGAATCGAACCGCTGTCACCGAAGTCGAATGCGTCACCCACATGGCTTTCCGGAGGCCCTTAGAAATAAAAAAGTAATTCAAAGTATACATAAAGTAATAAAATGCAATGTATATATAAAGTGACAGGAGTGGTTAGCGTGCCAGTACACTAGCGATACAATCCAAAGGTCCCGGGTTCGAATCCCGGCTTGTCGGATTTTTCTGAATAGGGAATGGTCGTGTGTGTTCGTCCATTGTTATTGTTTGAAGCCCACCACTGCAATGGCCCGGGAAATGGATGTTTGTGAGAGTATTGGGATTTAAATAAATAAATAAAACAATAAACCTCATAAAAAAGCTAATCTTCGAGGATTCTTCTACCTTAATCTAACAATCAAAAGCTATATATGCATACTCTGATATATTTTGAAATGACAAATGAATAATGCATTAAAATAGTTCCTTTGCAAGTGCATATTGTATCACTTAACTCCCAATAAGATGGGAATTTCAGCAACCAGAGGCCCCTAGGAGCAAGGACCGCTTTAGGGCCCCACCCAGAGATTATTCACCTTAAAAAAGTGGCAAAAAGTCCCCCTTTTGGGCTCTTATAATAGAAAGGCCCTCGGCTTGCATTTAATGGTAAACCCGTCCCTACTCCCAATCCATTCGTAAATTACCTTCCCCATGCATACTATGAGAGGTGACGTCCAAAATACCTGTGGGCGTAAAAGAGAAACTTTTCCAAATCCAAAAATTTGAGCCAAAGTCCTTCTATCTAAGTTTTCGTAATTTCCAGGCGAAACTTTCATTTCCATATAAGAAAGATTTTCTATGGAATTTCTTTTTTTAATGTATAAGCTGATGGCTAAGATATCTGGCAGAAGGCCCGGGTTCCATTCCCGGAATGGGATCCAATTCTATTCTTTTGTCGCTGTTTTATTGTTATAGTACTTGTTACAATATGACTTTAAATTGACCCTCATCTACTGTATGTATGTTATTATAAATAAATCAATAAATGCGGTCTGGAGATTGATAACTAATTTTGCATTGATTGTTATTGATAATAATTTAATTATATAGAGGAAAGTAATTCCACAAGCTGAAAAATTGCATTTACGCGTATTCTTACGAAAGAACATGTCACGTGACGTCTTCACTACGTGAAGTCGAACCAGAACCCAGAACCTATTGGGTGTAAATTATAGTCATCCATTTTTGGGTGAACGTATATATGCTCATTTATAAAAACAAACGATCCATTTTAATTATTGTACATGGTTCAAAGCAGTAGTGAAAAAATTTAAGCTTAATTTTCACGTATCATTATGAATGAATATAAAATAAATGCCTGTTTAAAATGAACATTTCTCTGTTTTAATCATAAAAATATATAGTAATGGTAATAATACTTACAATAAATTGGAACGAGAAGAGGCGTTGTACTTTTTCCTCAACAACCAGGTTTCGACGAATGATCCTCACCGTAAGGTGACATGACGTTATGTATCGTATGAATGTGTTTACTGATATAGCCATGTCACATGAGGATGACGATTATCCGTCAAAACCTGGTCGTGTTTTTTCGTTAAATTGTTGTGGAAAAAGTACAGCGTCTATTTCATTCTACATGATGGATTTCCACAACACCTCGCCTATGACCGCGAATTTTAATTGTAATGATCGCGAAAAGTGAGGAAAAGTTTAAAACAATAATAATATACAATCAGTTTCATCAGTCATTTTATAGCGTGGTGGAATTCTTTAATGAAAGAAATATGTGACTTTGTATCTATCTGTATATATACATAAATAGAGAAAGGATTAGATGTTAACTTTGCACAATGGGGTGCCCTTAAAAGCCAAGGATTAAGTGATGTGAAACTTAGCGAGATGACTGGGACTTAAACCCAGGTCTCCCACATTCCGGGCAGGTATTCTAACCATGAACTATATACATACCATATACACACTATATACATACTATATGTATTCTAACTGAACCACGTCGCGTTTATTCCACACTGTTTGTGTGGAAAGAACACTATACAGTGCTCTAATTACAAATTTAATGTATATGCGTAATTAGCACCTATTTAATTCATTTTTAATTAACTTTAATGTAATTAATGAAAATGATTTTTCCATTACATCTTTTTGTACGTCATTGGATGAATACATTTATTAATACTATAATAGGCGTGGAACTACGTTTATACCAATTGTACGATACGTAGGTGTAAGTCGTACTGACCGGCCAAAATGGCTACCTGCCAGGTGTGCAGTCGCGAGGTGACCGATTAAGGGAATCATATCGTAGTAGGAAACTCCACAGTTTGCGAGTATATTCCAATTAAAACCTGGTTGATACCCATTCGATCGCTCTAAAGTGAACGGAAAACCTTATGTGAAACGCACGGGAAAGGTTAAATTCAACGGAAGTTAGAGCCTCACGGAATTGGTGAAAAAACAGCGGATTGCTGAGCCTCGGGTGTAAAATTATATATTACTTTCTCTTCGGAGTTACCATTTGTGTTTCCCCTCCTCTGGTCTCCTCCCTCCCGTACAACTTTTAGCCTTGCCAACTGTGCTTGTCCTTTTGCTGCAGCCCACGCAGTTGCCTGGATACGGGTTCTGTTCGTCTGGAAGCGATTGAGTTGGTAACACCGTTATCCTTGTGGTTGAGTCATAAAAGTCGTGACCTCGTCCAAGATCACGATCGTTACGCTTTCACCTTCTCGTGAATCATTAGACACAACAGCGTACCACCGTTACTGCAATAGATGAAGTATACTGGACCGAGAGTACTTCGTTTAAATGATACTTTGATATTAAACTTTGTTTCGACAGCGGTGTAACGCTTTGATATTAAACCATAATTTCGAAAATGACGCAGTGTATCAGAGATTATCAAAACCCTTGGCTGGGAATCTCTTAAGGATAAGAGAAACGAATAAAAACACATGTTATTACAGACATTTTTGAGCACTGATTTGCAGGAAGAAATACGCGATATCGTGATTCCCGTACTCGGCGAGCGCGATTTCCGAGACCAGACGGCAAAGAGATTTCGCGAGATTATAGCGAGAACAGATAGCTAATACTGGTATCTTTTTCATAATAGAATTAGGAATATCAATCGAATATCAATCAGAAATACCAATCGAGTAGCTTATCAGTAGGTTCGGTGTTTTCACACCCCCTGCCGTACACCATATGGCGGATCACGGGGTGCTAATTCGAATTTAAATATAAACGTTAGCGAAAAAGACTGACAGGTTAGTAAATTCAGTCCTAGGGACTGTGGTGGCATCACCAAAGGAGTTGGAGATGTGAGTTATTACATTTTCGATCGTTAATGCAAAGGAGGAATTTCTACCAACTACATAATTGCAATTTTGTTAATTTTGGGGTAAAGATTCAATCAGATGGTCCGTGAGGAACGGACATCATTAACAAATATGATAGTATATTGTTTAACACGTACCCTACATCTTTGTTGGTGAATGCTTATTTGCTGTGCTACATTCTCCACTAGATTTTAGAAAAAGTATGTGAAGAAAGAGATCTTTTAGGAGTATAAAGTGGTTTTAGGATTATACTAAGAAACTTGAAAATAAGTAGAAAATAAAGAAGAATGAACGAGAGTTCTATCCAAAATAATGAGCTCGAGATAATGCAAACTCAATATAAAAGAGATTAAAATAAAAGCTGCGATCTTCTGCCGATAGAGGGAAGAAAATTTCCAGGTTAAATTAGGGATGGAGGGAATTGAATGAGTCTTTGAATCTTCGATTTAATCAGTTAGATAAGCAGGAATATTAGTAGCAAAAAGGAACTCGCAAGAAGAATAGCCCAAGTGAAGTGGATATTCTGCCAATAAAAACAATTGCCGACAGCAAATAATAGAAGCTTGGATATATGGAAACGGTTCATAAGTACCTGGCCCGGTGCCTATTAGTAGTCTGAAGAAATAAGAAATACATTAATTAATTAATAAAAACATACGTGTGTATTGTCTTCTTGCAAGGCTATGAAACATGAACTTTAAGGCCTGGTATTATAATTTTTACTAAAATTGAACTTCAGCTAGTGCTCACTTTTACACTCACTAGGACCTGTATTATAATGGTTTGTGGATCCTATATTGGATTAGTATGGAGATTAACTATAAACTTCACTGAACTCATTCAAAACAACATATTACCGAGCCCTAAAGTGAAGATTAGTTACAGTCCATTTTAAGTATTCATTATAGTACCAAACCTAAGAGTAGCAGAGAAGAATCTAAATTTATAATCAATGGTGTTACGATGTTACAAAAGCATTATGAAACTGAAACGGGCAGATTGGGTAACTACTAAAGACATCCTTCAAAGAGCAAGGCAAACTGAAAACATTCTCCGATCTACATTCCTTTCATCGTTTCACTTACTCATCATTTATGCATTTCATTATCATTAAGATATCTGTCGACCTAAGGATGAAATTTGAATTGATTGCCACAGGAATTCTGGAACTGTTAGTGACATAAATAACAACATCCAGACTGACACGCCCAGCATAAGAGCTATGAATTGCGTGGAATTTAAAGACAATGATAAATGATTTCCAATTTTTGGTTACGCTTCGATATTGAACCTGCATGAAAGGTCATCTTACTTGCTTGATGACTTTAAATGAGCGACGGAAAAATTGGAACACAACGAGATTTTGAAAAAACGGAATTTTTCGGGCAAAATTACGAAAAACGTTAAGAAAAACTTGTAAAAGCTGAAATGATACGAATGTCAAATCTCTAATATATTATCCATCAGATACCTTCATATGCGCATGTTAAATAAATATATTCTACTCATCTAGCAACCATACTGCACATATTGCATAGTAGCAATGCAATAAAAGCATGGACTGCTTGGGTAAGAATTTCTAAGAGGACAATGTCGGATTAATTCCGTCAAAATTTCCAAGAAAACAATAAACCGACACTCAAAAGCTTAATAATTACTATCTTACGGTAAATATTTTCTTCTAAATTCCACTTAAACAGTAGAAAAAATAAATAAGGTACATACATAGAATGATTGGATAGTAGGGTTGGCGAAGCATCAGTTAAAATAAAAGGATTTGGATAGGAAAATTATTCGATTCATGAAAGCAAATTCTTACCATTATCTTAATCAACAAATGAGATAATCTAGGGAATACTTCACTCCTCATCTTGCCAAGTGCGCCTTATTCCTTCTCCAGGGCTTATGGTAGCGCATGATAGAGGGATTGAGGTTCTAACTGGCTCTGAGGCTATTAGTTTAACAGTCAGTTTATGAAAATAAATAGGAATGATCCCTTCATGTTATAGTAGTTGTCTCATTTTGTTATAAAGACTTCGATAGCTGAGATTATTTCGCACGTATGGGTTTCCACCGGGAACAGAACCCGGGACCACTTTCACAAAAGTCGAACGCGCTACCCTTTTGTCTACCCAGGGGCCCCCTCCCTTCATGTAGTAGTTATAAGTGGAAGTTAACTCTTATCTCGTAGTTGAATTAAAGCACTTTAATTAGTTGTTGGGAATAACTGCTGTACATACATTTGGAGGAATCGTATTCGCATGGCCATCGTTCACCTAAACGTTGGATCAGAATCTCTTTTCCTTTGAGAAAAAATTCAGAACTTTTTCATTCTGAGAATAATCATTTGTTTAGCCAATCGGTAAATATTTATCTTTTTTTGGTCAACGATGATAATTCGTTTCGGAATCACGCTCGTTATCCGATATAACATTTCCCTTGTGCTCTCAAATCCTTAAACAAAAACATAAAAAATAGCTAAATTGGTACCACACTCATTTACGTAAAAGCAAAATGGCAGTTTTGTTTTGATCATTGGCGAAATTTTACGCAGGTGTGCTAGCATTAACCAAAACGTTGGCCGAGTCATGAAAAAACGAAAATGTACAGATGAAACATTTGGTAGCAGAGCTGGTCCTTGGCAGAAGTACCATTGCATTCACTACAGAAAAACTTAAATTTCATTTCATCAAAACCTGATATGGAAAGCTTTCCGTATCCATTCACCACGTCTCTATGGTCTATAAAAAACTATACGAGTCGAAAATAAAACCTAACTAACTTACAGATAATAATTGTCTTAAATTCTTACTTCAGTTATTTTTTTAGTGCAAGAAATTTGTAAAACTTAATCTTAATTTCCACGCATTATTTCGTAAACTGTTATTTCTCAAGAAACGCTAAAGCACGACTTTCGTAATATTTTGCTCGAGTCATTATCATTTTTTTAGCAGCCTAGCAAGGATCCTGCTTTATGTATTGTCATCCTGTTATTAGTTCCATCAGATTGAGTAAAATCTTCTCCGTAAGAATTAATGTCATAATAGCACACAACGATTTCAGTTTCATACAGAATCTACTGGTTACTATGTTAAACCCTTTTCCGTTTGTTTAACTCCTCTTCGATGGTCCTCATTCTTTTTTACTTTATAGAACTTAAGTTTTTGATGCACTCTTATCTTTGTATAAATAGAATCAATTTCATAACTACTCTTGTTACTCTCTACGGCAGTGTTTTCCAAACTTTTTATGCTACCGCCCCCTTGGATCCATATCTTGGATAAAATTCTTTTTCGTCTAGCGCCCCCCCTGGATGAGACCAGCGCCCCTAACGGGGGATATCGCCCACTTTGGGAATCACTGCTTTACAGTAATGTTTTCCAAGTGACGGGACACGTATCCCTACTGGAACTTACGATCCTCGGTGTGGCTTGAGAAAGTTTGTTTTTCTTTTTCTTTTTCTAAAATTTTGAGTAATTGCAACCAAAAATTGCAACAGTTTCATGGTTATCCATCAACAAAATAAACATCCGTAAAAGACGTTTTAAATTACGAGTACATCAATCAGAAAAACGAAATTATCGCGCATTGGAGGTTCTGGTTGTTCTGAGGACATGAAGAGAGGGGGTTTACAGTATAAAGGCTAGGAAACACTGCTTTACAGCATATCTACATCCACATCTACATAAGTACCCTGCAAGCCGCCTTTCGACGTGTGGCAGGGGGTGCAAGCACCATGACTCTACTTCGCTAATCGATCGCTTTCGCGTATCGTTCGCAGAAAAAATGAATTTTTGAAACGACTTGTTCTAGCATCTTTTTCTTGGATTTTTCTCGCAGTATCAGAACGGCCTATGTAACATGGGGGACGCATTATGTCAGCTACATCATCTGTGAACGTGCTTTCTCTAAATTTATTTAGTAGATCTATCCTTTGTTTAAGCCTTCTATATTCTAAAGATTCCCATCCTGTGTCCAGATGCATTTGCGTAACACTAACTGACTTGTCATAACAATTCTTTTCAAAACGTATCGCCTTTCGCAGTACTTTTTCTAATTCCCGAATATCTGTTCCACATACAGCCTAACCCCTGGAAGAACATAAAGTATTAGCTGATCCACCTTTGAAACAGCGTTTGATATCTAAACAATTTAGGCTCTCCACCAGGAAAGCTAATGCGATGAGTAGTACATTTATTTATTTGGTAATTCAATTTGGTCGCTGTGTCAGGAGGCATCGGTCGAGGGGGCATTGATACCCTACATGGTATTGGCGTGCGTTGAGAGAAACCCCAAGCGGAGATATTGGTGTGTTAACACCAAACGATCGACCCAAATCTTTCTTTATTCCCATTAAGGGTCTTCCTTCGAAAGAATGAGATCTTAAACGTGATTCAACTTCTCGACTATCTCTCTAATTCCTCCCTCATTGTCGGATCGGCCGCAATTGGAGGAAGTCGCATAATTTCTCTTACGTCTTCAAAACCGTACTTCCTCTGAATGTACATATTGAGCAATGGAAACCTAGCTTTTGAAGCCCTTTAGCTCAAGGATTACCTACTCTACAAAGCATTTTCGAAACGCCATTTTATCATTGCGAATTCAAACATCGTCTTCGACTGCACCTTCTCGATGTTACGGAACATTTCCATCCACAATAATGATTCCCACAGATGATTTGCCCATTTAAATTCGCAGGTGAGCTGTATATGAAACAAAAGTATATTTGGTGCTGTGGTAAGTGTGGTAAATATGAAAACAGCTAAATAAGGCTCACATCGAGTCGAGGGCCTTTAGTTTCCCGAAAAATTAATATATTCGAGATAATGGAGGATAGGAAATGTGGGACGCATTTCGAAAACTCCGAGCACGCGAATTATTGCAACACGGCAATTAAAAATACCGCGATAAGGGAATTAACATAAAAATGAGCTGATTTCTAAAATGAGGAAGAATCGAGGTAACACGCGAGGACGTTTCGACAGGAAACCGAGCTATTTTCGGACGAATTTCCAAATATTCCATGGCACTGTATTCACGAGGACAGATGCTCTATTCATAGAACCCGAGCTCGGCGATCAAATTCATTGAGACCTGAGTGCGGAATGAAATTTAGCGAACAAATTCGGAGGAAAAATCATTTAAACCTTTGAATTTCCGACTTAATTTGCCTAGGGCCGACAAGGGAGAATTTAGAACAATTCGCATGTAAATGAGAAGAACTGAAAAACGTGAATGACGAGGTTTAAGGGCTGAACGCGTGGTTATTTGGAGAGTACAGCAGCAATAACTTGCTCTCATGTAGTTTATCCATTCTTAACAGCGGTGCTCATACTTTTAACTATGCGGTTAAGTTAATGTTATGTCGCCGGGTCGTAGTAACGTACGGGTACAATCGCACTTACAACTCTTGTCGCCCCGGGCAGAGGATTTTTCGGCGCCCCGGGCAGATAGCCCTTTTGCGCCCCAAGGTTTTTAACACTAGATTGCTTTGAGAAGTTGAATTACAGAAGGAAAACGAATTTTCCGTTTATTGCTGGGTACGGGCGGATTGAAGCTGTCAGAGGCCCTTGGCGCAAAGATCAGACTGACGTCCCCACTAGGAATTATGAGTAAAAATTCGAATCTGTTCATTAAATTAACTAATATACATCTCATAGACACCTTAATCGCTTCATCACGGAAGGAATAAGCGAACAAGTTTTGAATTACAATTCATAGGACTCGTATTATAATGTATAGGTACGTAAAATGGACTTTAACCCATTAATGCCCAGATGTATCTTAAGATACATTGTAGTTTAAAAATTCGTCACACATTCAAAACATATTATTTTTCTACCATTTGAGTGAAAAACTACTTAGAGACCCTTTTCCTATCTGTACATGGGCAACTTTGTCTTTTATGATGGGAATACTGTTACAGCCTGCAGATTTTTACCACCCTTGTACCTACCCTTCAGTTTGCGCTTGGAGACGACTGTGTTCAGATGTAGGTATCTTCTTCAAAATTTTTCGTTGCTTTTATATTTATTATTCTAATTCGACCTTAATCTTTAGAGAATTCATAGTAATTTTTTAGGATTAAAAAAAAATTTTTCATTCAATAATTTTTTGGAATTAATTTTGGACGTATCTAAAGATACATCTGGGCATTCGTGAGACTAAAATGTTTTTTCCTCTTTCAGATATTCCAGTTTATTTTGAATTTGAAGAAATCTTTCTATCATATCATATTGGCGGCGATTCCTCAAAATGTAAGTTATTCTAACTCATTCATTTACATAAATACCCTGCAAGCCGCCTTTCGGCGTGTGGCAGGGGGTGTAGTAACTCATTAGGTGAATCATTGCTTTTTAA